>JBAMBO010000290.1:0-152797 GCA_037044535.1 Lordiphosa magnipectinata | reverse complement strand
GTTTCTACATTGTAATTGATTTGTTGAACAGCATCGGATATGCCGCTCACAGCTTGCGAGACTCGACATTTTTCTAACTGCAAGCGTTTTGCTGTTTCCTCTGTTATTAAGTTTACTTCCGAACAAGAATCCAACATGGCGCGAACTAGATGATATTCGCCGAACCTGTCCCTGACTTGAACGATAGCTGTAGGTAGTACGCCTCGTTTGGCAGCTCGTACTACTAGAGAAACATTTGGCTGAGCTTGGGTTGTTGTGGGCTGTCGTGATGGAGATTTTGTTTCTTGCCCAAAAATATGCAGCAGTGAGTGATGTGCTGCACGGCATACCTTACACCGAGATTTTGACTGACATTGTTTTAAATTGTGATTTCTTCTAAGGCAGTTAAAACATAGCGCATTGTTTTTTACCCAATCTCTCCGTTGACCATGAAGTAAAGTCGCAAAGGTAGAGCAGCTTGATATATAATGCTCCCCTGAGTTGCAATATTCACATTTTGAGCTTGTTGTCACAAATGTTTTTGATGAATGCACTGGTTTCACCTTATTCTTTGGTTCTAATGATTGTCCCAGGCAAATGCTCTTGGAACGACTTTCTAAAAACTGGCATCGATGAGTTAGGACCTTGCAGCAAGTGTCCCATGAAGGAAGAGACTCGAAGAGCTGCTTTTCGTCATAATGCAGTTTAGTGTCTGCGTCCACCTTTAAAAGCAAAATGTGAATCATAATTGCATTCATGATATTTTCAGCAGAGCCAAGTGACAAAAGCGATCCTCTTATTGCTGATACTGAATCAAGTAATTTTTGTAAAGCCATCGCTTCTGGTTTTTGTATTGATGGTAGGGAAAACAAACTTGAAATATAATCCAAGAAAATGAGAACGTCGTTGTCATATCTGTTTTCAAGTTGCTCCAGTGCCTTAGAATAATTTTCGTCAGTGACTTGGAAAATTCGAACAACTTCTAAGGCAGGTCCTGATAGACAATTAAGCAAATAATTGAATTTATCCATTATTGATAGTGAGGGATCTTCGTCTACGAGATTTGTAAATGCACCGATAAATCTCTTGTAGTCAGAGTACTTGCCATTGAAATCAGGCAGCTTAATTTTAGGCAGCCGGCTGTGATTTACAGAGGCACTAGTATTCAAGACACTAGTCTCGGCTACGCTGACTCGCCTCTTTCTATTCAGGAGAATCATAATTGATGTTTTTGCTTTGATAAATATTTCCTCAATGTTGGAACGCCCTGCATCTGCATAGAATACATCTTCGATCTGTGTTTGAAGTTGACAAAGTGTTCGAAAATAACTTTCTAAAATTTGTAAATTACATTCGAGTACATTGATGTCTGCTGAGCTGCCTAACGCAGTGACTCTGGTTTGAATATTGGTAATGTTTCGCTCCATTGTTGACCGCTGTACTCGTAATTTGGTTAATTTAGCCTCATTAACTTCGCCTGCAGGTGGTTGAGAAGTGTTGGTACCTTTATTACCTTCTATGTTAGAATCCTTAGTTCCAGTCATTTTTCCCAAATAATTGCTATTGAAAGCCTACCAACGTCTCTTAAGGTCAGAATCGAAATTATAATCAAAATTTGCACAGTTGCGTTTTGATCAGACTTGCACCACTGTGCAGCGTTTGTGTGTAAATTCAAAGAAGTATTAACTCTGGCGAAAGAATTGGACAACAGCAAGAATCTCAGCAAAGATAGAAAATGAGAAACCCAATAACCGCAATTTATTTCCTCACCAATATATGTTTATATGTTTCTCTCCGTTACACTTTCAAATATGTATGTGTAATTGTATGTAAGAGTGTGTAGGTGTGTGAGGAAATGCGAGTGAGATATGTGTAGGTGTGTGTATACTTGCGATTGGAATGCGTGTGAGTGCGAATGATGTGTGAGAGTGCGAATGATGTGTGTGAGTGCAAATGGTAGGTGAGTGTGTACGTCTTCTGTGGAGTCCCTGGCAAATGTTGTCCAGCGGAGTCCCAGTCTACCGTATATGCATGTGCGTGTCCAGCGAAGCTCTGACCAACTTGCTTGTGTGAGTTGGTTGTATAAAGCTCTGGCAGGCGCACAATCACCCTCTTGATCAGCAGCAACTATATGAAAATGCCGATGAAATTGACGAAGTCGGGCTTTGAAATGGAACTCTACTTAGCTGTTGGAGTTGTGTCCTGTCACGGTCGCCAAAAATGTTCCAGACCCTGCTCTGGAGGAGATTGCGTTTGCGCAATGAATCCAACAATCCTAAGCTTTGTCCCACTGTGCCGTCTTGCCAATTGACGCTGCTGCTTTTTCTCCCAAATGATATGAATGCGCTTCTGTTTGTATGTGTGTGTTCGTTTAATGTTTGTCTTCGTTTAGACCCAAGTGATGTGCTTATGTGTAATATGAATTAATTGTACATTTATATGTTTTGTCTGCCAATGATCTAAGCGCCATGCGTTTCCAGAAAAAATGTGATTAGGCGAAAATTGCGTTAGTGATCGCAACAACAACAGTTAGTGTGGCCAGATGGGCAAAATACCAAAATTAGTGATGGCAAACATAAAGACAAGGCGGTAAATTCAAATAAGACTTAAGTTAATATAAAAGTAAAGATAAAATTATACAAAATAGGTTTCCGGCTCCAACAATGGGTATGGACTTCCTTTATTGCTAGTGCATAAATCTTCAGTCCGATTGATTATGCTTTCTCGTATGCACTTTAATCAGTCTTTTACTATTATTCGCCACAAAACAAAAATGCCCTTGTCTTCTTTTGAAGGAGCCACATTAAATTTGCTGCATGCCCGTCGGTCATATTTAGTTTACATTCGTGACATTCTGATTTATCATTGCTTACATTGTATGCAAAATTTCGTACATATTAAATTTGTCCTCATTGCTTCACACCTTCTCAGTCTTGACCAAAATTTGCAAATCTGTTTGAAGGCAGATAATATTAACAATGGCCGAGTTTAAGGCCGCTAACATTGAAAACAAAAAAGTTTTTCTCACTAAGACCCATTTTTTGACAGATGGTTCCTATGGCAGCTATAAGATATAGTCATCCGATCCGGTCGGTTCCGACATATAAGCAGCGTGCAGTAAAAAGAAGACTATGTGCAAAATTTCAGCTCGATAGCTTAAAAACTGAGAGACTAGTTTGCGTAGAAACAGACGGACAGACAGACGGACAGACAGACAGACAGACAGACGGACGGACAAAGCTCAATCGACTCAGCTCGTCGCCCTGATCAAGAATATATATAGTTTATGGGGTCAGAAATGAATATTTCTATGCGTTGCAAACTTCTGGGCAAAATTATAATACCCTTTGCAAGGGTATAAAAAACAACAAGATACGTTTATAGAAACCGGCCTCACAATTCTAACATTCAACACACCAAATCTACCTTCATCAGTGAAAATTGGATACGAGATTACTGAAGTTCGCCCATACATACCGATGCCTTGGTCACTTAGCTCAATACTGTAGCAGTGTCGAACTTTGCCTGAACTGTGCCTCCCCTACTCACAACAACGAAGATCCAGCAAGCCCCTGCCTATTCAATAACTCCTGTATCAACTGTAAAGAAGCCAAGCTGCCAAACAACAACCATAACATTATGAACCGCAATCGCCCCACCTTCCAAAAACACAAAGAAATTTTGGCTATTAAAACCATCGAAAAAACTGATTTCAAGACTGCTCGCAACATCAATGATCAGCGTCACCAATTGCCACGACCCTACGAATCAGTCACCGCCGTCGGAAACACATCGACTGCTCCATCATCATCCTCAAGCCGCCAGATTATAACTTACAATGATGTCCATCAAAATCCTGAAAGCCCAACTGACAGCCGGAATAAAACCACGTCCAGCTCCCCACCCAAAGGAACTTCAGATACAAAGGAACGAATCATCTCTGACCCCAACATCAAAATATTTCCTAAAGCCCCATCCAACACTTTGAAAACTAGCCTAAAAGCAAAAAACGTCAAAAATAGTCTCCCAGCCAAGGTAAAATCAAAGAATACCAATCTCTCAATCTCAATTGAGTCTGACGAAGACATTTCTATGGAAACCTAATAATTAACAGTATAAAATAATGTGCCGAGGGAGTGACTGAGAACTCTGGTTGCTCGATCTGTTAGACTTCTGAAGATTTTAACGTCCGGTCACTAAAATCTTCACAGGTCTCACGCTCCGCCTAACTAGTTCTTGGCCACTCCTTCTCACAGTAGTATTAATACCAAAGTGAATGGGTATAGACCGGCATCCATTCACTTACCCACTCTTACGCTGATCTACACTTACAATCAACTCAACTTACCCAAAAAAAACAAAAAAAACTTTGTAGTTCAATATGTCAATTAAAGTCCTCCAACGGAATATAAATGGTTACTGTAACAATTACGATCAGCTACAAATACTTATAAAAGAATTATCCCCTAAAATAATTTCACTACAAGAAACCCACATTCTCAACCATCATATTTTCCCTACCCCGCTAAAATATACCCTCTACCATAACAATACCTCAACTAACGCATTTGGAGGCGTTGCACTCCTTATACACAACTCCTTGCAGCACAAACAATTCCCTACAAACATTAACAGCTCAAACAATATAGAACTAATTGCAGTCACAGTACAATCTAAAGTTAAGTTTAAAGTTTTCTCTACCTACATAGCCCCAAACAAACCGTTCTCCACGAATCAGCTACATGATTCCTTCGGGAATCTCTCAGATAACACCCTTATAACAGGAGATCTTAACGGCTGGCACAATTCTTGGGGTTCTCCCAAGAACAACCAAAGAGGCAACCTAATTGATAAATTTATTACCCAATCCGCACTGCTACTACTAAATGACCGCTCCCCCACTCACTTCAGCACCCATAACACTCTAACCCATATCGACATTTCTCTGGCAACTCCCACAATAGCTCTCAGCTCAACTTGGAACATAGCCTCCAACCTTAGAGGCAGCGACCATTTTCCAATTACTATTTCACTTTTCCCAAACCCTCCATCCTACCAATCCAAATTTAAACTTGACCAGGCCAACTGGGAAAATTTTTTCTCTATCTCACACGACCTCAACCATTTAAAACCCGCCAGCAAAAATATCAATAAGGAAACAGCAAATATCTGCAAGCTAATTCGACAAGCAGCAAATGTATCCATACACCACTCAATACCCTCTGAAACAGAGAAATTCAAAGTCCCCTGGTGGAACGACAAACTCCAATCCCTAAGAAACACAAAAAATCAACACTGGACTGCTTTAAAACATTCCATTAATACAACTAATATTTTAAATTATAGAAACGCCAACGCCTTATTCAAAAGGGAATCAAAACTAGCCAAGCGGACATCACAGAAAGAATTTACATCCAACATTTCCCCATCTACACTAACATCGAAAATATGGTATAACATCCGAATATTCTGCGGCACCAAGCCAACCATACCTATCCATTGCTTAAATGACACAAGCTCTAATCAACACATCACCTCACACCAAGATATTGCAGAAACATTCTGCAAACACTGGTCTATCGAGTCCGACAATTCCAATTTCTCCCCAAACTTTCAATCTCACAAACAACAGACACTAAACGCCACTTTCACTCACCTTCCATGTTATTCGGCCAAATTCTTAGACGATCCCATCACACAAATTGAGCTACAAATAGCCCTCAGTAAACTTACCGGAAAAACTCCTGGTCTAGATCGCTTATCTTATTCTATGCTTAAACATCTCCACCCTAATGTCCAACATCGCCTTCTAAACCTATATAACAACATTTTCGATTCCGTCATTCCCCACCAATTTAAGCTCAGCAAAATCATTCCCATAATTAAACCCCAATCTGACAAAACCCTAATAAACTCCAACCGCCCAATCTCTCTAAATTCTTGCCTCGACAAAATCATAGCCAACCGACTGTGGTGGTTTGTCAACCGCAACAAAACAATCGACAGTCGGCAATCTGGATTTAACGAGAGCGTAAGTTAAAGTCGGCTCTAACCGACTTCGATATACCCGTTACTCATGGAAACAAGTGTTTAATAGCCTTCCTATGTGCCTGAGGTGGGTCAGCCGAAAAGTATGCAACATTTTTTTAACTCGGCTATTTATCATCCGATCTTGATGAAATTTTCAGTGCTTATAGATGTTGCGAATATAAATCTAAGTTTTAAATTTGAGATCAATATCTCAAAAATTGTGAGAGTTATTCAACATTTTTTATTGTGGGGGCGGGGGTGGGCGTGGCAAAAATTTGAAATAAACTTGATCTGCGTGCAGACAATAGGAGTCTAGATTTCAAAATTGGTTGCTCTAGCTCTTCTAGTCTCTGAGATCTAGGTGTTCATACAGACAGACGGACGGACGGACGGACGGACAGACGGACAGACGGACATGGCTATATCGGCTCGGCTGTTGATGCTGATCAAGAATATATATACTTTATATGGTCGGAAATGATTCCTTCTCCCTGTTACATACATTTGCACGACTTTAGTATACCCTTTTACTCTACGAGTAACGGGTATAAAAAGGGTAGGTCGATATCTGATTCCCTAGTTACGCTAGATTACCAGATATTAAACGCCCTATCCACAAAAAATCAGGCATCGCTAATATCCTTAGACTTTACCAAAGCCTTTGGCAGAGTCGGACTTCAGGCAGTTATTGATGAACTAGTTGAATGGAAAATTAGTCACAAAATCATTAAGTATGTAATAAATTTCATGACCAACAGAACCATCACCGTCTCCATAGGACAACATCTCTCCAAACATCTTTTCAACTCTCTCTCCAATAAACTTTACATATTTAAATGCCTTTCTAGCCAGAAATTGCAGTGTAACCACCTCACACTTATATCTATTATTAACGCAATAATTATGACTAAAATTGATTACGGTCTTTATCTCTACGGCAGAGCTCCTAAATCAATTACAAATAAAATTAAATCTACTTACCACTCAGCCATTCGCCTCGCTCTCGGAGCACTCAGAACCACACCAATAAATAATCTCTTATTCGAAACAAAAATATTGCCGATAGAAACCAGATATGAATTATCCACAGCCAGTCTGAACAAATCTATTTTAAACTCCCAAGGCTCTCCACTAAAAATACCCCTATCTAGAATTTCAAAATCAAAAAAACTACCCAGATTCCCTTCTACCCTCCATCAGGCCATTGCTACTTCCCATAGCTTGAAGCTCCCCGTTACTCCACCAAAAATCCTAAAAGACTCGCACCCACCCTAATCCCGAAATGAATTTCGGTTCCGGTTCCGGTACGTACCGGTATGAATGTTTCCGTTAAAGGTTATGTTTCGGTTAAAGGTTCTGTTTCGGTTTTCAATTAGTTACGGTTTTCGGGTTCGATACGGTACCCGGATTTTTATTTCGGTATAACGGTACGTACTGGTATAGGTACTACTTTTTATACTCTGTACCGAAGGTACATAGTTTGTGCAAAAGTATGTAACAGGGGGAAGGAATCGTTTCCGACCCTATAAAGTATATATATTCTTGATCAGCATCAACAGCCGATTCGATATAGCCATGTCCGTCTGTCCGTCTGTCTGTCTGTCCGTCCGTCCGTATGAACGAAGAGATCACAGAGATGGTAAGAGATAGAGGTTTGACATGTATGGGGCATATATTTCTTATACTTGCAGGTAGATCAAGTTTATTTTCAATTTGTAAAAAATTATTTATCGATTTGCTGAAGGAATGATAAAGATCGGATGAACGATACTCAAGTTATGTGCAAAAAACGGCCAGTAATTACCCCCCACCCCCCCACCCATCACCACAGCATTCTATTGAACGGCAATCTTAGTGAGAGAGAGAGAGAGAGAGAGAGAGAGAGAGAGACAGAGAGAGAGTGAAACTTAGAGATGAGCGCGTATAACTCGTGAGCAAATGCGAGCTGCGACGTTAAGGGTACAGAGTATGTTATAGTCGGGCTTGACCGACTTTCTTTCTTGTTTTAATATTGGAAAAATTAAATTTTGAGATAGTTTTAGATCATTTTATTCCAGTGTAATAAAACAAATCATAAAAAATAATCAAAATTCAACGCAAAATGAATGGTTTCACATCTAAAGGCCAATTCTCAGATGAGATAAAAATTTAGTTCGGCACTTTATTTCATATAAATAGAAACAATTTTAAACAGTTTGAAATCTGATTGCTTTTGAACGGCAGTCCTATTTATTTGAAACATAGTGCCGAACTAAATTTTTATCTCATCTGAGAATAGGCCTTAAAGTAAAAAAAAAATTATAGACTATTTCATATTTCGTTTTTTTTTACGTAGTTGTCATGTAAGAACTTATGATTAGATTATATACACATTAGGGCGGGTCAATTTTTTTATGCGATAAGCGTATAGCAGATTCGGAATCTGCGATGAATTCTAAGAAAATTTCACGAAGAAACCCCATGTCTAAAATGAATTCCTAGCCCCCGCTGCGAAGCATGCAAATTTAAGGTTGCAGTATATTTTGGTATATTGAGGTATGTACGGTTTTTTTTTAAAAAAAATAATACGTTTTGTAAAGATATTATATTTTATTCTGATTCATTTTTTTATAATATAATTTACAAAAATTTTTGTTTTTGAATTAACCAACAAATTGTTTTTTAATTTAATTTTTTTTAATAATAATAACGAAAACACGTCATACACTGATGAAGTGGAAACCAAAAGTCTATAGCTTTTTGACAATAAAAGATATCGGTTTGCAATTTGAAATATATATTCAATATAATTTGGAAGTTTAAGGTATTCAAAAAAAAGTGGGCGTGGCACGAAAGAAGGCGTAAAATACATTAGATGCCGTTTTTCTTTATATCTAAAAATTGACCAAATTAACGAAAACAATGTTAAGTCACAATACAAAACGCTTATGTAATTATTTAATTTTCACTAATTTCATACATTTATTCAACTTAATATTAAATATAAATAAAGTCAATTTTTAAAGGCTTGCTTCGACTCGATTTGTGGATATTTTAAACGACTTTCTAAAGTTACTGACATAACGTCATCTACATTGAGCGGCATTACGCGTCGTGCGACATGTGTCAACAATTGCAGACATCGTTCGGTTCCCTGAATGTTGAATGGAATTTCTGGATCTGCCAGTGGTATTTCCTCAGAATTTAAATACTCCAATAAGTGTTCATGTGGAATGTTAAAAGTTAACGGAGGTTCAAATAAGATGTCGTCGTTATCTAAGTCAAATAAATTCATATAATCTGTGCAGTCGAAATTAATTATATTCTTTTTATAAGACCGGAACTTATAATATTTCGTATCTTGTAATTTTTCGCGATAGTACATAATTTTGTTAATAGCATTTTCTCGAACAGATTTTCTTTCATCGAAAAGCATTGCTAACAAAATATTTTCTGTATGGGCAAAAAATGAATTGTTTTGTATTGCTTTGTTCACAATTTCTTGAAGATTTTTCGGCAAGAACTGTGCTGACCGAATAAAATTAAATAAAAGCTTACTGCCGTATACCACAGAGTTATAAAATTTGACATTAAAATACATTGGTATGTAAACTTTCATAATGAAATTAGTCAAAATTTCTAAATTGTTTACTAAACCACTAGCGACATAAAGGAGTAAAATTCTGCTTGCTTTTGTCAACTAGCGCGAATGAACAATTTTTCCCGGTTTCATGTTGGCGACATCCTCTGAACACGAACCTTCCGATACAGCTTTGGCTATTCTAAATAGATAAAAAACGTCAGTGAAAAGATTTTTTCCATCTTTACTTTCAATAGTTGGAGGCATATTCCCAAATGAAATGGGTTTAAAATGAGGTATAGTCTGCAAGAAAATGTTTGGTTTAAATTTGATGAAGTTGTATTAAAATTTGGTGCTTACCGGAAGTTGTTCACATGTCTCAAGTAACTTCGCCAAAGTGCCACAATCAGTGGATGGTCCACTTGTCTTAGAATTTTCTAAGGCATTGTGCAAATGGCGTAGTGGAAGTTCGTTGAAATGTAGCAAACAAACAAACCAATGTAATGGTTTACTTAAAGAAACTTCAAACTTGCGAATTATTCCATTTTCAATTCCAGTATTGGTAGGTTCTCCATCACAGCAAATTCCTATTAAGCCTGCTAGACTTAATTTTTTTTCGTCGAAGAATTCGCAAAGCTTTTTTTGCTTAGTATTGGAGTCTTCAGCGTCAACTTTTATGTGACCCAATAACTTGCTTTGCGGTTCCTTAAGAATCACAATATGCGACTCCTTTTGAACCCTCGGGTGGTATTTTCCATAAATTTCTCTTCGGGTCAAAGCATCATTTTTTCTTCCATCGAATGAAAAAGCTTGTAAAGCTAAATCATTTTTCTTCATGCGACGAATATATTCTCTGAATTTTATTTTTTCTCGACCCACTTTGGATTTATCCATAATAATTTCTTCGACATTTTCATCGGTAAACCCAATGTCTTTAAAAAGAGCTTTAGAAAGTTGTTTAAAATATCCACAAATCGAGTCGAAGCAAGCCTTAAAAAATTTACTTTATTTATATTTAATATTAAGTTGAATAAATGTATGAAATTAGTGAAAATTAAATAATTACATAAGCGTTTTGTATTGTGACTTAACATTGTTTTCGTTAATTTGGTCAATTTTTAGATATAAAGAAAAACGGCATCTAATGTATTTTACGCCTTCTTTCGTGCCACGCCCACTTTTTTTTGAATACCTTAAACTTCCAAATTATATTGAATATATATTTCAAATTGCAAACCGATATCTTTTATTGTCAAAAAGCTATAGACTTTTGGTTTCCACTTCATCAGTGTATGACGTGTTTTCGTTATTTTTATTAAAAAAAATTAAATTAAAAAACAATTTGTTGGTTAATTCAAAAACAAAAATTTTTGTAAATTATATTATAAAAAAATGAATCAGAATAAAATATAATATCTTTACAAAACGTATTATTTTTTTTGAAAAATCAATATACCAAAATATACTGCAACCTTAAATTTGCATGCTTCGCAGCGGGGGCTAGGAATTCATTTTAGACATGGGGTTATTTCGTGAAATTTTATTAGAATTCATCGCAGATTCCGAATCTGCTATACGCTTACCACGTTTTTTTCGCTCCATACAAATTGACCCGCCCTAATACACATATATATTATATTGTATATTATAAGTTTTCGAATTTACCATCGAATTTTATACGTTCATGTCTTATTTAACTAATACAGAGAATGCTATCTCAAGAATCACAAGAATGTGTGATTTGATCGCAGTAACATAATTGCATTCAATGTGGTTGAGTCCGTACACTCAGAGAAAAAATAGAGAATTTCGCTCTTGAATCAAGAGCATTCGTTCTCAAAAGTACGGTGAGAGTGAAAATTCTTGATCCAAGAGCGAAATTCTTGATTCAAGAGTGAGTTTTTTATCCCGACATTCCTGATTCAAGAGTTTCAGCTCTTGATCCAAGAACGAATAATTCTCAAAATAAAAAAATTAAAAACAATATTTGGGGTGGGTGGGGGGTGGGAGAGACACGATCGACCCGACCCGACCAACGTGGTGGGTGGTCCGTCTCGTCTACCTCCCCCACCAACCCCAACACCACCACCCACCCACCAAACTTTGTTTTAAGTTGTGATTGATTTTGAGATAACCACATAGATATTTTTTTTTTTACTTACTTTTCTGGGACTTGAACTCGGTACCTCGAAAGACTGAAACACACACAGGCGACGGGCATTTTAACGAGCTCAGCTAACCTTCGTAAGGTAAAAGACGCGACGAAATCACACTTATAAATAAACGCAGTTGCAGATGCGTACGAAATCGCACAACAACAAACTGCGCATGCGCTCTGACTCTGCGAGAGCGAGTCCAACGCCATTCTCTCAACGATCAACTGCGCATGCGCTCTCACTCTCTGCGAGAGCGACTCCAACGCTGTTCTCTCAAAGTTAAGTTGCCCTCACCCCCCTTGCCTATAAAAAACCAAATTGAGAACGTTTAGAACGAATTTATCTCGATTCCAAGAGCGAAATTCTTGAAAATTCAAGAACGACAAATTTTTTTTTCAAGAGCGTTCGTACTCAAATTATTCGTTCTAGTTTTTTCTTAGTGTACAACTGCTTATCGGATTCTTCATTAATTTTAAGCCAGAGAATAGGCGTTCCATGCTAACCTGCGTAGCTGTAACAGAAACGACTTTTGAAATCTCATACAATTCTGGGAACTTTGGGGAGGATTCTGACCACCAGTTAAGAATTTTTTCATAGTTTCATACACATTTAAGTGCGATTATGCTAGAGAGGATGAATTTGTCAAATCTCTATCTCTTACCATCTCTGATATCTGTTTGTTCATACGGACGGACATGACTATACCGACTCGGCTGTTGATGCTGATCAAGAATATATATTCTTTATAGGGTCAGAAATGATTCCTTCTCCCTGTTACAAGCTTTTGCACAAACTTAATATACTCTGCGTACCTTTGGTACAGAGTATAAAAACCAAAACAGGAGCGGTGCCAACGTTTCGGTTTTGATCCGCTGCTTTCGGTTCCAATAATAACGGTAAATGCTTTTCGGTATTCAAAAATTTGTATCTGTTCCGGTTCTGGTACGTGATTTGAAACGGTTTATTTCGGTTAATGGTTCCGGTTCCGGTATTAAGCCCTGCTTGTCATTTTCACCTTCGTTAACATTTAGCAGTTTTTAAACAACAAATTTTGTACTGAAAAACGGCTAGAAATCGGAAAATTTTACATTACGCAAGTTAAAATGGGAGCACGGCTTAATAAGAAAAATATCGCCGGTATTTTTCAAAATACTCATTTTATATGTACGACTGCCGATATCTGGAGTTGCATTAACAGAAGTTACTTTGGTGTAACCGGCCACTATATAGAAAGCAATCTACATTCTCATTCTCTAGTGCTCCCATATAAGCTTGTAGAAAAATCCCACATGAAATACTTGCTGGTCTATTAGCTTAAGTTCATAAAAAATACGGACTTAGAAATTCCAAAATATGTCCAACAGTTACAGATAATGCATCCAACTTCTGTAAAGCATTTAATGTGTACAGTTTAAAAGCAACAAACGTGAAGCCTGAGTTTTTAGAAGAGTTAAAGGTAATAGAGCTGGATGGTTCAGCTCATGCTCAAATTACTTTGCCAAGGCACTTTAGATTCGCTTCACACACTTTGAACTTAGTTGTCACGAAAGATGCTGAACAGGCTCTACTAATCACATTCAAGCGGTTGTACAATTATTCCTTAGCGAAAGCTACGGCATTTTGGAATGCTGTTAGCAGATTCACAGTAGCAGCAGACTAAGCTTAGAAAAGTTTTAAGCTTAAATTTATATCTCCTTACGCCACAAAAATTGAATAATGTTATTGACACTTTCGCTAAGGCTATTATCTTTTTTGAAAACGATTTATTAACAATTTAGTTGTAAAACTACTTAAAATTAAGAAAATTTAATTTAAAACTATCTTTTAACTAGTAAAAATATTTATTTCATACAAATTATTAATTACTAAAATATTTATTTTGAAACAATATAAATATTTTTAGTAATTGAAAATTAGCTTTTTATAAAGTTTGGTTAACTATAAGTAGTTTTACAACTTCATTTTTAATAAATCGTTTGTAAAAAGTTAAAATGTTTTGTCTATTTCTTGCAACGATTTTAGTGTCTTTAACTTTGCACTGTGGGAGCCGATCCTGAGTTACCCTGTTGACCTACAATGATGACCTTCAGCTTATTTTAAAGCTACTATTCTCTATCACCTTCCCTTTGAAATTTTTCAAATATCTCTTTCCGTTTAAAAGTTACGATTTTTGCAATGCTAAATCAGCGAAACCGACCACTGTGCGCTGTTGCGGCTGGTGCTACCCATCATAATTGTTTGATTTCCTTATAACTCGACTATCGTTCATCCGATCTTTATCATTCCTTCGGAAAATCGATAAATAATATTGATTACAGTCTATCTACAAAACTGTGGGAGATATGACGTTTTTTCTAAATTTCGGGGGCGGGAGTGGGCGTGGCAAAAATGAAAATCGAGAAGGCCAAGCTAACTTCGTCAGTGCCGAAGTTTTCATACCCTTGCAAATGCTGTTTTTGAAATGTCAGAGTTTAAGAACGCTTACATAAAAATCAAAAATTTTTGTAACTTAATCCCATTTTCCAACAGATAAACATCTGATTTCGACCAAATTTCGCGAATCTTTTTGAAAACATATCAAAATAAAACAAGAAAGAAAGTCGGTCAAGCCCGACTATAACATACTCTGTACCCTTAACGTCGCACCCTTAACGCCTCATCTCTAAGTTTCACTCTCTCTCTCTCTCACTAAGATTGCCGTTCAATAGAATACTGTGGTGATGAGCCAGATTTGGCCAGACAGACAGACGGACAGACGGACATGGTTATATCGAATCGGCTGTTGATGCTGATCAAGAATATATATACTTTATAAGGTCGGAAACGATTCCTTCTCCCTGTTACATACTTTTGCACAAACTTAATATACTCTATGTACCTTCGGTACAGAGTATAAATATGCGGGTTTGAGCCGGTTAACTTTTTTTTGCTCATAGCTTGTGTATCGTTCATCCGATCTTTATCATTCCTTCAGCAAATCGATAAATAATTTTGACAACTAGATATCTCTAGAAGGTACGAACAATCTATCTTAAAAACAGTGGGAGATATGACGTTTTTTCCAAATTGCGGGGGCGGGAGGGGGCGTGGCAAAAATTGAAAATAAACTTGATCTGCCTACAAGTATTAGAAATATATGTCCCATACATGTCAAACCTCTATCTCTTACCATCTCTGAGATCTGTGCGTTCATACAGACTGACAGACAGACGGACAGACAGACAGACAGACAGACAGACGGACAGACAGACAGACAGACGGACATGGCTATATCGACTCGGCTGTTGATGCTAATCAAAAATATATATATACTTTATAGGGTCGGAAACGATTCCTTCTCCCTGTTACAAACTTTTGCAAAAACTTAATATACTCTATGTACCTTCGGTACAGAATATAAAAATCGCCGAGTTTAAGAACGATAAAATTTAAAACAAAAAAGTTATTCCCACTAAGACTCATTTTCCGACCGATCGGTCCTATGGCAGCCTTTAGATATAGTCATCCGATTTCGACCAAATTTTGCGAATATATTTGAACAGAATAAGTAATCAGTGAGTTTAAAGACGCTAACATTAAAAACAAATTTCTTACTAAAAACTATTTTCGCCCGATCGGTCCTATGGCAACCATAAGATATAATCACCCGATGTCGATCAACTTTTTCAAATTATTTCAAAAGCGTGTAATATTAGTCATCCGATTTTGACTAAAGTTTGCAAATCTGTTTGAAAGCATATCATATTATTAATGGACGAGTTTTGGGACACTTACGTTGAAAACAAAAAATTTTTTCTCAATAAGACCCATTTTCCGACCGATCGGTTCTAAGGCAGCTATAAGATATAGTCATCCGATTTTGACCAAAGTTTGCAAATCTGTTTGAAAGCACATAATATTATTAATGGACGAGTTGAGGGACACATACAGACCTTTGCAAGGGTATAATAAACTTGATCTGCCTGCAAGTACAAGAAGTATTTGTCCCATACATGTCAAACCTATAAGTATAGTAGAGTATAAAAATCTCGAAATTTTTACTCTGTCATAAAGACGGTTAAATAGATGGGTAAACAGACGGAAAATAGGTGTGTAAATAGACAGATATATAGACGGGTAAGTAGGAAGTTTAGATCAAATAGTCCAAAAAATTGTGAAATTGGCAGCATTAAATCTGCGTTTGTGTGTTCCAGGTGGTCGTTTATCCGCTCTGACCACTACTTTGTAGTCATCATTTGGCATGTGCTCCAAAGCAGTCTTAAACAGCATGACCAATACATGATGTTCATGCAGTAGTTGCTGAAGATCATGAAGAATTACTGTTTTCATATTTGTAAGAATTTATGCTGTTCATCTTCAGCAAGTTGTAATGATACAATTAGATTGTGAATCTGGCCTTGAATCTTGAATATCGGATTAAATCGGAATATCGTGTTCTTGGATAATGTCTGCCCCAAATGAAGTCATTTGAAAACAGCCATTGTATTTTTGAGTATTTGCCAGAAACTGTTGTGATACTGGTGTATCGTCTCGAATCAATGAATGCAATGGCTCTGGTGGCGGAGCCAATACTGACAATTTCAATTTGCCATTAAGGCAACACATTCCAGGCGTTTCTCCAGCAAACTTCAATGCGCCACAAAGCCCACAAACAGCGTCCATTGGACCAATGTGAACGAGAGGATGCGAGCTGTAATCCATTGTGTAATCTAATAGAAAATCTGCTCGATTCAAATCAACATTTGAAGCATTTCTTTTTGGCCGTCTAAGATTCTTTCGTTGTTGATCTGTGAAATGAGCTCGACAATTTCTTATTGGCAACCGATTCGATTCACGGGCCATACTAACGCGACGCTCCTCTCGTGCGATTTCTCCTCCTTCTCGTTGGACAGATTCGTAATGGTAATAGCCTAAGGCCCAATTTCTCAAAAGTTTCGGTTAGGTACCGAATTGCCAGAGGTTAAGTCTTTTGGTTGTCTCAACGAGACTTACCGGCAGGTTCACCCGATAACGATTAATTGCTATCGCTGCAAAAGTGTGACCTGTCGACGAAACAGCTGTTTGTTTTGGATTTTTTAATGCTATTGTTGTCGCTGGTAAATATTTGGCAAAATACTTAAATAAAATTGCTTGCGATGATGAATCAATGTGAAACACCGAAAAGACCAAGAGCGAAGAACTTTTCTGCGGCTAAGGAACATTCGCATGTATACTTTTTGAGCTAAACAAATGCATTTTGAAGAACAAAAAGAGGATTGCGGAGACCTGGGAGCAGAAGGCCTGGGCTTGGAGATCAGTTTGCCGCCATGCCGGAGTTCATCGCCCTTGGAAAGACTTACGGGATTAGTAAGAGAATTTTAAAAAACTATCGCGAAAATAGTTCGCAATTAAGAAGCGGGAGACTTCTCGAACTGTGGCGGCACTCCCAGCACCGCGGGAGTCTTGTCTATTTTCAAAAAACACGTGGCATGATCCCAAGCTCAGCCACAGGATTGGAAAATGTGGTTGATAATGATGGTACGTTTTTATTTATGATATGTAAGCTTTAAAAATATTTAATTGACTTCTAAAATTTTAGCAAAAATCAATCAGTCAGTGTCTGTTTGTGATGGCCAGTAATGCAACAGCGTGGGAATCTTGATTAACTGCACGGTTTGCCGAAGGAAATCTGACGCAACAGAAGTCGCCCGCAATGAAAAGGAAGAAGCCAATTGACAACAATCCACGATTCCTGTTAACAATCTAAATCATAATAAATTGACCGCGGGCAGTGAGTTTGCCTGCTTTGCCATTGGTGCTTCTTTGGTGCTGTTGAGCCAATTTTACATTTTTCAAATCACCCCCTCTTAGCTATTGTGGTTGTCGAATTTATATTGGAACAACCTAGTCATATAAACCAACAAATGCTCCAATTATGAGAATTTTCTTGCATTTCAGCTTATTTGGCAAAGTTACAGCCTTTTTAAGACGAAAATGTATATTTCGCTTTATGGGAGGAAGACTAGATTGTCACTCTAAATCTGAATACGAACAGTAAAGGGGCTACTTGATTTAGCATAAATTGTTATATGTTAACATGTAGATGATGAGTTCTATGTTGAATCAAGTACCCCACAGTTCTCATAAACATTTTCAGTGGGAATCTAGTTTTCCTCCCATAAAGCGCAATATGTATTTTTATCTTAAACAGGCTGTAACTTTGCCAAACAAACTGATATAAATGCCATAAAAATCACATAATTAGATAATATGTTTGAAAATATGCTCAAATAGTTTAAAAGGGAAGATTTTTTATGAAAAAAATGCCATAAGTCGAGAGTAGTCTGACTTTAAAGGTCAATCAGGACACTTTCTGCTGTACTTATATATCGCCTTTGATTTTTATACACTTGAAAAGTGTTTTATATATTATATTATGTGCAACACATAAAAGGAGTCATCTCCGACCACATAAAGTATATATATTCTTGATCAGCATGACGAGCTGAGTCGATTAAGCTTTGTCCGTCCGTCTGTCTGTTTCGGGGTGACGACATAATTCCGACGCCACATTTCGACAGACAAAAACAACACAATTTCGAGCGAAATAATGTCGTTTTGTTTTGACGGAAAAATGTCGTCCAAAAACGACATAATTTCGAGCGAAATAATGTCGTTTTTGTCTGTCGGATCAATGTCGTTTTGAAACGACATAATTTAGAGCGAAAAAATGTCGTTTGGTTTTGTCGAAACAATGTCGTTTTAAAACGACATAATTTCGAGCGAAATAATGCCGTTTTGCTTTGTCGGAACAATGTCGTTTTGAAACGACACAGTTTTGCCAATAAAATCAAATTATGCCAAAAAAAAATTTTTATTTTCCGCCTCCTACAGTAAGATAATAATCTTCCAACATTAAATTTCGTAAATGAAGTTTATTATTGTCTGAAAACAATAGAACATAAATCCAGTATGTACTTTCTTAATAAGTTAGAAATTTTTTAAACTCTTATAATAACACTGGTTTACAAAAAAAAATGCCAGCTATTGCAATAGAGAAGATAGCCAACTTTCCATATGTATTTTTGGTCGCTGAATTCAAATCAATTGTCCATTTATTTTAATTAATTATTATCACATCTTCAGTTTTTTGATATAACAGCTCTTTTTAAAGGTATGGACCAAATACTATAAAAATTTACGACTCTTTTTTACATATTTTAAATAATATTATTTTCCAAAAAGTCTTTAAATTATAATTTCAAATAATTTTTTAATAGCCATTCTTTGGTTTCCCAATAACTACTTTGTTATTATCAATCAACAAAACAATTTTCATGGTAAATATCATGCAAAATCAATGAAAAATTTTGATAGTTTTTGGGCTATAGCTTTGAAAAGAGCTATTATATCAAACAACTGAAGATGTGGTAAATTAGAGGAGACTGGGGACTATCCATTAATGTTTTCTAAGATATTTTTCTGTCAGACCAAAATGCATCATTAAGTTGATCACAATATTTTTAATTATTAAAGAATTTAACTCAGAAAAAATCCTAAATTTCAACGGGATTTGCTTGCAAGGCTGGGACTAGTGGGTTAAAAATAAGTATCATCTTGTAGCACTGGGCTAGAGCCGAATAAATAATTTTGTTCACGATACTTCATCTGCTGATACTGTGGATTTGCTAACAGCATTCCAAGTTGTCGTTGCTTTCGCTAAGAACGAATTGTATAACCGCTTGAATAATGTGTTTGGAAGAGCCTGTTCAGCTCCTTTCGAAACAACTAAGTTCAAAGTGTGTGTCGCGCATCTAAAGTGCTTAGAAAAAATAATATCAGCATCAGCTAAACTATCCTGAGCTATTACCTTTAAATCAGACTCTTCTATAGGTACAAACACAGGCTTCACGTGTTGACTTTAAAACTGAACACTTTAAATGCTTTTCAGAAGTTCGATGCATTGTCTGTAACTGTTTAACATTTAGATATCTCTAAGTCGGTATTTGCTATGAACTTCAGCTAATTTGGTAGCAGTTATTTCATGTGTGTGCATGCTTATGCGAGCACGAGAGAATGGGAATGTAGATTGCTATCTATATAGTGGTTACACGAAAGTAACTTTTGTTATTGCAACTTCAGATATCGACAGTCGTACATTTAAAATGGGTATTTTGAAACATACCGTGCTCCCATTTTCACTTGTGTAAAAATTTTGCGATTTAAACCCGTTTTTATACTCTGTACCGAAGGTACATAGAGTATATTAAGTTTGTGCAAAAGTATGTAACAGGGAGAAGGAATCGTTTCCGACCCTATAAAGTATATATATTCTTGATCAGCATCAAACAGCCGAGTCGATATAGCCATGTCCGTCTGTCCGTCCGTCCGTCTGTCCGTCCGTCCGTATGAACGAAGAGATCTCAGAGATGGTAAGAGATAGAGGTTTGACATGTATGGGACATATATTTCTAATACTTGTAGGCAGATCAAGTTTATTTTCAATTTTTGCCACGCCGCCTCCCGCCCCCGCAATTTGGAAAAAACGTCATATCTTCCACTGTTTATACTCTGTACGGTACATAGAGTATATTAAGTTTGTGCAAAAGTATGTAACAGGGAGAAGGAATCGTTTCCGACCCTATAAAGTGTATATATTCTTGATCAGCATCAACAGCCGAGTCGATATAGCCATGTCCGTCTGTCCGTCCGTCCGTCTGTCCGTCTGTCCGTTATACTTGCAGGCAGATCAAGTTTATTTTCAATTTTTGCCACGCCCCCTCCCGCCCCCGCAATTTGGAAAAAACTTCATATCTCCTACAGTTTTGGAGATAGATCGTTCGTTCCTTCTTAGAGATACCTTGTAAACAAAATTATTTATCGATTTGCTGAAGGAATGATAAAGATCGGATGAACGATACTCAAGTTATGGGCAAAAAACGGTTAACATATATATGGTTTATGGGGTCGGATATGAACAGACTCTATGCGTTGCAAACTTCTGGGCAAAATTATAATGCCTTTGCAAGCGTATAATAATAAACAACATCAACAAATCGAATCGGACGGACTACTGGACAACATTGAATTCCTAGACATGTGGCTTCGGTGGACTTGCAACGGCAATCCCTCCCACCCTGTGATGCTCTTTCCTCCAAGACTTAGAGGCAGCATCCAATTAGACAGAAATGGATCCACCTAATCCTTACTGTAGCTGCTTCCCTCTCCCTCCAATACGACACTTACTCCATCACTTCAAACATTAAGACAATTTATATTTTTCTACAATTTTTTTGAGGTTCCATTACAAATTTGGTATTTAACAAAAAAAATATTTCATAATTCATATTTTTGCTGTGGACTTCGCACGCAGGCTAGGATAGCGACCTTTAAGAATCGGGTTTTTAATAATGGTAAGGAAGTATCGATCCAGGACGTTCTTAAATTAATGGACTGTTGTACGTAAAAATAGTTCCAGTAGAAATTGGTCGTTTTGGCTGTAAACTACCCAGTCGGACTTTGCAGAACGTAGTTCCCAATGGAATGCCATTTTTATACTCTGTACCGGAGGTACATAGAGTATATTAAGTTTGTGCAAAAAAATGAAACAGGGAGAAGGTATCGTTTCCGACCCTATAAAGTATATATATTCTTGATCAGCATCAACAGCCGAGTCGATATAGCCATGTCCGTCTGTCTGTCTGTCTGTCTGTCCGTCTGTATGAACGCACAGATCTCAGAGATGGTAAGAGATATATATTATACTTGCAGGCAGATCAAGTTTATTTTCAATTTTTGCCACGCTCCTCCCGCCCGCGGAATTTGAAAAAAAAACTCATATCTCCCACAGTTTGGATGATAGGATTGTTCCTTCCTTCTAGAGATATATAGTAATCAAAATTATTTATCAATGATAAAGATCGGATGAACGATACACAAGTTTTGAGCAAAAAAAGGTATCAGAACGTATTATAACATTATAGTCGGGGGCAAATGAACTGATACAGAGTATGTTATAGTCGGGCTTGACAGACTTTCTCACTTGTTGATACTGATTTTTACACGGAAAAAATCACCACATCATTTTTTAGCATGATAGAAGTGTAAAATTCTGTTTTAAATTGTATCTACATTCTTTCCTCATGTCTGCCCGGGTAGCTCAGTCGGTAGAGCATTGGACTTTTAATCCAAGGGTCCAGGGTTCAAGTCCCTGCTCGGGCGAACCTTTTTTTTTTTTTTTTTTTTTTTGTAGACAAAATGTATAAATTTATCAAGGAAGGGCAAGCCTACGTTTGCACGGCTTAAACTTAAATACGCTTGGAGCAATCTGCTTAAAGAACCTTTTCATAAGACATCTTTGTATGAATAAGGACTGAAGATGCTTTTGAAAACTGGCTAAATTAGATGGGTTATTTTCAAAACGGCACTTGATAATAATTAGTATTATATCTAAATTCAAGTTTTTGATTTGTCATGTCAAAATTGAACCAACAGTTCTACGAATGTTTTTCTCACCTAACATACATAGAGAATCGTTGTTAAACGAGAATGCCAAGCTAAGTTCGTCTGTGCCGAAGTTTTTATACCCTTGCAAATGCTGTTTTTGAAATGTCAGAGTTTAAGAACGCTTACATAAAAATCAAACATTTTTCTAACTAAGGCCCATTTTCCGACAGATGAACATCTGATTTCTACCAAATTTCGAGAATTTTTTTGTAAACATATCAAATTAACAATCGCCGAGTTTAAGAACTATAAAATTGAAAACAAAAAATTGTTTCTCACTAAGACTCATTTTCCGACCGATCAGTCCTATGGCAGCCTTAAGATATAGTCTTCTGATTTCGATCAAATTTTTTTAAATTAGTTTGAAAGCGTTTAATATTAATAATCACCGACCTTAAGAACGATTTACTTGAAAACAAAAAATTTTTTCCACTAAGACCCATTTTCCGACCGATCGGTCCTATGGCAGCTATAAGAAATAGTCATCCGATTTTGACCAAAGTTTGCAAATCTGCTTGAAAGCAAATAATATCAATAATGGTCGAGTTTGAGGACGCTAACAATGAAAACAAAAAAGTTTTTCTCTGTAAGACCCATTTTCCGACCGATGGTTCCTATGGCAGCTATAAGATATAGTCATCCGATCCAGTCGGTTCCGGGCCTAGTACCGAGGGCGTTCGAATTTTCCTTTCATCACAGTATTTCATATAATTAGAAACACCTTGGCTTTGCTTAACTGTTTGTCAGGACCCGCATTAGAAGCTGTGCCGACTTTCCAGGCTACCGAAGAAAATTACCCCAAGGCGCTCACTCAACTTGAAGATCGATATAACAACGATGTATTGATTTTTCTTGATTACATATCGAGTTTGTTTTGTCTTCCTGCATTGAAAAAGCCAGATGCATCATGCATTTTTTCTTGGAATTAAGATTGATAGAACTGATGGTCAGGTACATTTAAGCCAAACTGCTTACATTAAAAACGTTTGATTGAAATTCAAAATGGTAGAGTGAAATCCTGTTAAGACAACTCTTCCAAGTAAATTGAATCATATTGCCTTAAGCTCAGGTGATAAATGATGCTTAATGTACATTATGCTATGTACAAGACCAGATCTTAGCGCACCTATTAATTTATTAAGTCGATATTGCGAAAAGAATAATAATGAGCTTTGGCAAAGTTTAAAAACAGTTTTGAGATACCTAAAGGGTTCTCTTGACCTGAAATTAACTTTTCAGAAGAATATTCAATATAATGAACTATTTATTGGATATGTAGATTCAGATTGGGGAGGGAGTGAGAGTGCAGGAAAAGAACTCCAGGATATCTTTTCAAAATGTTTGAATCCAAATTAATTTGTTGGAATACAAGGAAGCAGAATTCTGTAGCTTCTTCTTCAACAGAGGCAGAATATAAGGCTTTATTTGAAGCAGTTCGTGAAGCTATCTCGTTAAAATCATTACTCAAAAGTTTAAAAATTGAAATAAAGCATCCAATAACAATTTATGAAGATAATCCGGGATGTATTAGTATTGCCAATAACCCCTCATGTCATCAACGGTCAAAGCACAAAAATATAAAATACCACTTTTCAAGAGAGCAAGTTGAAAAGAAACTAATCAAACTTGAATATATTCCCACAGATAAACAAATTGCAGACATCCTAACTAAGACACTTCCAGCACCACGGTTTATTAAGCTGCGAGACCAAATGGGCTTGAATGAATAATATATTTTTATTACCTACGACTTAATGAGCAAAGAAGTTACATGGATCTCTTCGAATTATAGAGACTGTACTGAACTCGTGGGCTAGTTTCATGGGTAGTACTGAAAATAGTACTGAAAATAGTACTGAAATCAGTCATGTATTGGAGCAGTTCCTACTTCTCAGGTCTGAATCAGCACTGACAAATTCAGTACTGAGACGTAGAACTGCAGGGTATATCAACTCAGCTCATGCTGATCAAGAATATATATACTTTATGTGGTCGTAGATGCTTCCTTCTAGGCGTTACTTACATTTGGACAATTTTAATATACCCTCTACAAGGGTATACAAGTTGTGTCATATTGACACAAAGGTCGGATGAGTGCTAAACGATTTTTTCACATTCCGAAACAAATATCAAATGAACCAATACACGATTTGTGCCCAATTTAAGGTGATAAAAAATTGGATTATTAAATAAAGGAAAACCAGACTTGTCACTTTGCTCTACAGAAATGCCTTTACACAATTTAATTGGCATTTAAGTCTTTAATTGATTTACAAGAAACTTTTTTGTTTTTATACCCTTGTAGAGGGTATATTATAATTGTCGAGATGTTTGTAACGCATAGAAGGAAGCATCTCCGACCACATAAAGTATATATATTCTTGATCAGCATGACGAGCTGAGTTGATATAGCCATGTCCGTCTGTTTTTATGCTATCTCCTCCGTCAGTTTTAAAGCTATCTTAACCAAACTTTGCACGAAGCCTTTTGGTACAATTACGCTGCACATTTGTCGGAACCGGCCGGATCGGATGACAGTAGCATATAGCTGCCATAGGAACCATCGGTCGAACAAGTAGTTTTAGTGAGAAAAACTATTTTATCTTCAACGCAAACGTCTCCAAACCTCGTATTTATTAGTTTTCTACGCTTTTGCATAATTCCACCAAGTTTGATAGGACAACTATATAGTATAGCTGCCAGAGAAATTGGGTGTAGTAAATGTATATAGGAGGCCTTGTCAAAAATATGTACATTTGGCCGAATGTACATATTTGTGTCAGCTGAATCAGGCTGCTTATTTTTATAAATTATACAAGCTACAAGGGTATATAAACTTCGGTCGAGCTGAAGTTAGCTTTCCTCAATATTTTTGTTTGAGTACTGAATTTGGCAGTGCCGTCCCCTGTCATTTTCCACCGGTGCAACTTTAATCGTTTAGCTTAGACTTGTGGATTCTCTCTTATGTATCTAGTGTCAGTCTCGTTTGGAACAGTGGTTTACAAAAAGTAAAAAGAGAACAATTTCATTCGGAATTGAGAACACGGAAACGCAACCGAAGCGGAATTCCGTTTGACTTACTTTTCAAAAAGATTTGGAATTGAGAACATGCCTATAACACTGTGAAACACTAAAAAGTTGATCGAGTCAAGACCAAAAAATTGTATAAGGGTATGATGGTAGTACAAAAACCTTCGCTGGGTTTGGCCTGGTTAGCTGCCATTTTCTTTTTATTGCACTTTAAAGCTTTCAGCTTCTGATTGGGATTCGCAACTCCATATCTCGTAAATTATTTGGAATTTCGCTTTGAAATCTTAAAGGAAGTTGTTGCTCTTGGCTTGGCTTAAAAAAAATACTTAAGTAGCAAGTCAAAAAAGTCACATCTTTTTACTCAAAATTACAAAAATGTCTTAAAATATTCTTCTTTTCCCTCATTTTGTACTGTTTTTTCCACTTTTTCTTGAAAACTGTAACGAATTTGATTAAGCAGTGCAGTGCAAAAACGTAGCTTGAACTTAAATAAACAAACAATTGGAAGATACCAGCTTCATTCGATTGGTCCTTCGTATAGTTGCGGGCCCTTAAGCAAGTAGAGTTGGAATCAAAACTCGAAAAATGGCCATTTTTGGTACCAATTGGCTGACACAGTCAAAAATTTCGGTTGTTTTGTATTAAATCAAGAAAATAGTTAGAAAACATAACTTTAAAACTGCATGTAAAAAAAAATTTAATTATTTTTCCTTTTCAGGGAACTGTTTGTGGCTATCACTGTATAGCTAGATAAAAGGAAGGAGGACTATTAGCCGTGCTCCCATTTTCACTTTCCCGAAAAATTTACGATTTTTAGACCAATTTTGTACTGAACCCCGGTTTTAAATCGAGAAATTTTTACGAAAGTGAGAATAGAATAGTATAAGAAAAATATCGCTGGTGTTGTTCAAAATGTTCATTTTATTTGTCAAGCTAAGACCCGAAATGATTGTTTGTTTTGATCTTAATGTTTATCGATATACAAGCCGCCGATAAACGAGATTGGAACCAGGGCTGTGCACGAGTGGTTTACTGGGTAGTGCTGGTTCACTAGTTCCGAAGGTTCAGGGAGTGAGCGGTTCAAAATTTTAAATTGTTACCGTCCTGGGCGAATAGTGGCTCAGAGTAAGAAAAACGTTCTAAAGTTTTTTAAAAGTCATTGCCTAGCTCTTGCGGAATGCACGTAGCCCAGCCGAAAATTACATTTATAGTTAAAAATTAGCAATAAGTCTCTATATCGGTAAGAGTGAATAAGTGTGTTTGTGTACGGTTAATTAGTGTGTGTATTTTAGGGATATTTTCTGAAAAGTTTCCGCGGAGAGAGGAGCTTGATTGCTGGATTTGGCAGCGGCCCCCCAGAGGATCCAATTTTTGGAGGAGAAATTGGCCACCCACCTCTGGGTGGCCCAAGGTTTTTATACTTTATTAAAAGCCGAGTAAAAGCCTGACATGGCAGTAGGGAGCTATAGCATTTAAGTATTTATTTCCTTAATATAATTTATTAGTCCCATTTAAATGTATATCTATTATTTGTCGTGTACTCGTCCCAGACGTACCCTGGTTAGGAAACATAATGAATATCTCTATAGTTGTTAGTGGATCGTTAGATAATATATGTATTTGAGAGTGAAAAGAATATGTTATTGTAAATTTGTTCTAGGGGGTGAGGTGGCGTTCTGAAGATCAGTGTCTGAGAGTTAAGGGGGTTGTCCGATTTTTGTAAGTCAACCTTATGGTAGGGCGGGTAATGTTCTGGCAAATAATTCCAACTATTTTTGCCTATTATTTGTGTTTAATGTGTGAGCCGTGACAGACAGCTGAATGTAATCTCAGCTATAATGTAATCGGTGCGAAAAAGGTCATGTACGAAAAGTACCTAGTACCTTACCTATTGACAAGGTTAATGAAAATTAAGACCTAGGTAAGGTAAAAGGTACTCGAGTTTGAAAATTCCGAGGTAAGGTAAAAGGTACACTAAATATGTACCTAGGTATGTACCTATAGGTATTTGTACCTAGGTACTTCCAAACACTGTGTATAAGGTTTCTTGCATAATGCATTTTTCACTCCTGTACGTCTGGGCTTAGCAGTTTTTTTAAGTATTCCTTAAAGTCATCAACATTAATATTACTTCCGACATGAAAGGTGACATTTTTAAGTTGTCGAGCAAGGCCCCACCACTGCTTGCTGTTGCTTATCACGTTTAGTCGTTTTACCAGATCTGCCAAATAATTTGCCTTTTCCTGCTAAAGAGGCTTTTGTACTTTTTGCAGTCTGAATTTGTTCAAAAGCTGGAATGTGCTCTCTCTTAGGAGACTGCATTCTCTATCAATCCATTAACTTTTCGGTTGGGTTTGGGCAGGCTTAGTCGAATTGCTGCATTTAATACAATTGACTGCAAGTCAGAAAGCGTTTTATGCCTTCTTTTGCCAATGCACGATCTAGTTCCTTTAAAACATTGGCTTAATACCTGTGCTTTTGACTTGGGAGCCCATTAAGTTTTGGTAGCATGTTTAACTGTGGAAACGACTCAGCCAGGTTTGAGTGTTAGTGCTAGCATGATTTTCATATGCTAGAAATAAAGAAAAATTTTCATTTTTTAAATAATCCAGTAATGATTCTGTTTCTATACGCTACGGCTTTAATCACATAACTCTGTTGCAAAGTCCAGTCTGCGCCGTTGAGGATGTTTAACATTTGTTGCGGCAGCAGCGAACATTTTAAAAAAATTGACTTCCAGAGTTCCCGCTGAATGGGGTATCGGTTCACTGCGCTTTAAAGTTTCAACATGCCGAAAGACGTTTATAATAAAAAATGTCTCGAATCTTGGTTAAGAGAACCTGAATTAAAGAATTGGATGTCCTTGGAATACCAAGGAACCGGATTCGGAGGCATACTGCGCTTAAATCCAAAGATTACCAGGTCCGCGCACACGGCCACACAAAAACACACTGATAGTTGTCTTCCGTTAATTGGAATGAATGCACATGAAATTGATGCTGATAATACCACTCTCGATATAAATTAGACGAAAATAAAGATATTCGAAACTCCACATCAGACTGCACAGACGTGTACAAAATTGTATACCTGAAGATGGTTGCCGGTCAGTAACCGAAAAAACAGCATATACATTTGTGTGTTTCATTTGACCTAGAGACGGCTAAACTCAATTTTCTACAATTTAGAAAGGTCGCCAACTATCAACTTTTTGATTTTCATTAAAGCTTTGTTATATTAATAAGGAAACATAGCTTGCCCTGTTTTTTTAGCCTTTTAAAAAAAATCTGTCCGTTTTCTGTCTTTTTTCTTCGTTCAACCGTCCTTTTTTTGTGTAGAGGCGTTGGCAACACTGCTCGTGACTCAAGTGAATTTGCCTAATATGTTTTTTTTCCATTCGAGCACATAAAGCTCATTGCCTTCACACAAAGTACTAGGTAATGTAATTCGCTATTTTATTAAAGAGGATCATGGAACACCAAAAATTTGTTTGTTCTCTGGCGTAGCAGGCCTGCTCTCTCTCTCTCTCTCTAAGAATTTGTTTGTTGAATGGAATGCTGTGGTGATGGGTGGGTGGAGTGGGGGGGAATCAACTGGACTTTTTTTGCTCATAATATGAGTTACGTTCATCCGATCTTTATCATTTCTTCAGCAATTCGTTAAATAATATTGATTACTAGAAAACATCAACTGTGGAAAAAAAAATTGAAAATAAAATTATTCTACCTGCATGTATAAGAAGCATATGTTCCATAAATGTCAAACCTTTTTCTCTTACCATCTCTGATATCTGTGTGTTCATACAGACGGACATATTTATATCGACTCGGCTGTTGATGCTGATCAAGAATATATATATTCTTTATAGAGTCGGAAATGAATTCTTCTCCCAGTTACATACTTTTGTACAAACTAAACTATGGGAAGTAAAAATCTAATAGCAGGAGGATGTCCACGGGGATAAAGAAATTCATTTCTCGGAGGTAAGAATTGAATATCATGTAGTTTATTTGCTGAACCACCTTATAAATTACGGATAAAATATTCCATGGTGGAAAGCGAATTATGATGAATTTACTATTTAAGATATTAATTTATAGGAAAAGGATGTGCATGAGAAAGACGACAGTGGACTAGCCCCTTCTTTTGAGGAGACCAATTTAATGACCCTGCACGACTTCGATATACCCGTTACTCAGTGGAAGAAATATTTAACAGCTTTCATGTGTTCTTTGTTCAACATTTTGTAACTAGGCTGTTTATTATCCGATCTTTATAAAAATTTGTATGATTATAGATTTTAAATTTGATCGATATCTTAAAAATTGTATGAGTTATTCAACATTTTTTTTTGTGAGGGCGGGAGTGTGCGTGGCAAAAATTTGAAACAAACTTCATCTGCGTGCAGACAATAGGAGTCTACATTTCAAATTTGGTTGCTCTAGCTCTGATAGTCTCTGAGATCTAGGTTTTTATACAGACATACGGACTGACGGACAGACAGACTGACGGACAGACAGACTGACGGACAGACAGACAGAGATGGCTATATCGACTCGGCTGTTGATGCTGATCAAGAATATATATACTTTATATGGTCGGAAATGTCCTTCTGCCTGTTACATACATTTGCATGACTTTAGTATACCCTTTTTACTCTACGAGTAACGGGTGTAAAAACGCCTTTCTGGGCCTAACGTGGAATAGGCCTCCTGGGGAAACCACGTTAAAAAAAGCGCGCCTTGCATTTTACCTCACTTGATTGAGGAAAAATTCAAAAAAACTTACGCCCAGTGTGTGGAAGTACCTAGGTACAAGTACCTAGGTACATACCTAGATACATATTTTGTGTACCTTTTACCTTACCTGAATATTTTCAAATTCGAGTACCTTTTACCTAGGTCTTAGTTTTCATTTACCTTGTCAATAGGTAAGGGACTAGGTACTTTTCGTACGAGATTTTTTTCGCGCCGATTATATTATAGCCAAGATGTTGCCGCTCTGCCATGTTGAAGAAAAAAGTTTCAGGGACTTGTTTGTGGCTATCACTGGACGTCCAGTAAGCATTCCCTGTTCAAAAACTACACGATCCTAGCTAGATAAGAGGAAGAAATACTATTAGCCGTGCTCCCATTTTTACTTTCCCAAAAATTTTGCTATTTTAAGACCAATTTTGTAATGAAACCAAGTTTTAATAAATAGAATAGTATAAGAAAACTATCGCTTTCTTACACTATTTCTTACCACCATTGCGTTTAGACTAAAATATCCTTTTCGGTTCATAAATAGTGGTGCATCCTTCGTGGGCTTGACTATTTTAATGTGAGTGCCGTCTACACATCCAATTACTCCTGCTATCATGAATTTGGAGTAAAAGAATTCCCTGGATTCTGTTATTTGCCCTTGTGTCATTTGAATTTCGATATTTTCTGCACAAACTGTCTGTTGGCAAATCACTTCATGGAGTATTTTGCAAAACGTGCTTCTACCAACGTGTATGTCATGATCTTTGGCGACTCCTAGTTGATATTACCCAGTGGCCAAAAATCTCAGCACAGCCGCTAATTGAGTTGACTTCGGGATTAAAGGATGATTTGACTCAGGTCCCATCCGGCTCAGAAGCATTGAAAAAGTCCGCTGATCAACTCTATAGGATTGAATAAATCTAAAAATTAGGTGGCATTTGAAATAAGAGGTTAAATTGGTTAAAAATTCAAACTCTCTTTTTTACTGATTTTCACAAAGTTCCATTATGCACGTAGATTCTCACAGTTGCCGGTTTTTTCGAAGTACATAAACTTTTTGCCCCCGAACATGTTCGTAAGATGCCAATAAAAATAAAAACGACATATTAAGTAGCTTTCTTAAGTCGCAATACTTCTTTGACATTACCGCGTGATTTTTGATTTGTTTTTTTTTGCTGCACCAGCTGATTGAGGTGAAAAAGTCGGTTCCGACAAATGTGCAGCGTATTTGTACCAAAAGGCTTCGTGCAAAGTTTGGTTAAGACAGCTTTAAAACTGACGGAGGAGATAGCATAGAAACAGACGGACGGACGGACAGACGGACATGGCTATATCAACCCAGCTCGTCATGCTGATCAAGAATATATATACTTTATGTGGTCGGAGATGCTTCCTTCTATGCGTTACAAACATCTCGACAATTTTAATATACCCTCTACAAGGGTATAAAAATCTTTATTAATTCTTGTAGATTCCATTCCTCCCCCGGATCCATTACGCCAACGTTTTTTTCCAATTTTCTAAACATGCTGCCTCTTCCTGTCCTCTTCCGGTATAGTCTTTAATTCCTTCTTCGTTTTGATGGTTTCCACATGCGGACTGACGAACATGGCTCTTTCTACTCGTCTGATTAAAACTTTACCTACTCTAAAGGGTCTGTTACATACATTTGCACAATTCCATTATACTCTTTGTACCTTTGGTAAAGATGAAAAAATGAAATCCCTTTGTGTGTAAGAAATTAAAACTGGTACGTTGTTCTTGATTTGGAATTTTTTTTTACTTAAATGATCAGAAAACCTTTTTTTTTAACAATTTGGATACATTTTTCTGTGGGTTTCCACGCCATGCAGCACACTCAGTTCTTGATCTGGCGTCTTTGTAAGTTTGCCGCTATAGTCTTCAACCTTTTTTTTTTGCGGCCCGCTCTGCTACATCGTTGACTACGAGCATGGAAATAAAAGGCGTGTTCAGCAGAATAATTGATCCCTTAACAGGTATCACAAAAAAGTTAAGCATCAAACAGTTTCTACTGAACGAAGTGCTACATTTTTAACAACGCCCTGAGGCGATCGTTTTTGAAATGGCGGCATAGACACATCAGCGCTCCGTGTCAACATAAATTTTGGCATCCACGAAGTCACAATTACGCTTAATTATATTATAGAATTTATTTTAGTTATTTACAGCCGATAAAAAAGCTTATCTTTGCAATCAATGTATCGATACACAATTACTGTTGGTGGGAGCAGTATCAGTTCAAAGTAGCATACTATTTCTTCGATACATGATCCTCTATCATGATACTTCAAAATGGCTATCATGATACCGCATCACTCGAATTCAGCAGAAGGATCAGTGAAAATTTATACTTGATCAGGGAGCAAGTTGTTCTGCTGAACAAGGCCAATGACTTCAAAGTAATTTTGTTATTATTTCGTGGACCATGCAGACTCCAACCTGCGAGTAACATTAATCGCGTTTTCCGAAATGGACCGTCTTAAAGATTTAGTCCCATATAAGAGCGTGAATAAAACTATAGAATAAAAATAGAGGAAAGCCACTATTATGAGCATTTGCTTGCCAGTTTGTTATATTGCAGCTATACGATATATATTTATCAGATTTTGACCGACCTCCCCATAATTGTGTGGAAACTGATAATATTCACAACTGAAAGGTATAAAGACGCTACCATTGAAAAAAAAGTTGTTCTCACTAGAACTACTTTTTCGACCAATAGTTCCTATGGCAGCTATATGCAATAGTCATCCGATTTGGATCAAACTTGGTAGAATTGTGTAGTAGCATATAATATTGATCAGTAACAAGATTTGGAGCGATAGCATTGAAAACCAAAAAAATTTTTCCTGCTAAGATTTTTTTTATCTTATCATATCTTTTGTATGGCAGCTATACTATATAGATGTCCGATTTTCATATTTATTATATTTCATAAATTTGGTGGAATTATATGAAAGCATAGAAAACTGATAAATACGAGGTTTGGGGGCGTTTGCATTGCAAACAAAAAAGTTTTTCTCACTAAAACTACTTTTTCGACCGATCATTCCTGTGGCAGCTATATGCTATATACCCTCTACAAGGGTATACAAAGCATACATTCATTGTATAATCTTTGATAAAACGCATCTCTTTTTGGAAATGGGCTCGTTTCGTCAAAATAAGGTCTTAGTTTACCGACCACAAGTACATTCTATTCCTGCTCCATATTTATTTGTTGCTCGATTAAATTCAAATTTGACAACTTTTAAAATGATACAGAGAATTCGTTGACGAAATTTCGATTTGGTGTACGCGTCGTATACGTAATATTTGTGGAAACTGAATGCTTTTCGCAGAGGTTAAAACTTAAATTAAAATTTTTTGACTTATTATGTACAGCCTAAAAGCAATAATTTTTGTAGGTATCTGTTAAGTTTTCGCACGGTACCTTATCGGCGTACACCCTAGTGTTTACATTGATGAGTACTTTCAGTACCCTGTGAAGCACAATTTCTGTGACAAGGCATTTGCCGTTCACATTGCGCTGCGACACTAGTGTAAGCCAAAAATTACGGTGCTACTGATACCGAAAATAGTGAAATGCGGTACGATTAATCCCAAGAATAGTCGATGCTGGTCACACTAGTCGATCAAAGTAACGAGGGGTACCTCTAAATTGAAGTTTAATTAAAGTTTATTAAATTATGGCGCCATTTAAGCGTGTTCGGAAACCTAAAATACCAACAAAGGCTCTGCTAGACTTTACCTTGGGTGAAAGTTCATCGGACAGTGATTTTTGTCCAGACATTGGCTCCAACGATGATGATGAGAGCAGCATTGACTCGGACTCGAACGGGGATTCGGACTCGGAGGACTCGACGCTGCAGCTGCGACAGCTGTTGCCCAAAGATGGCAAAAAGGGTGGTGCCGCAAGTCATGACAATGGAATTAATGGCGAAGCAGCCGGCGGAGGAACAGTGGCTGTGAGACCCCTACAGCTTGCCCAGTTGTCTAAGGATCCGGCCAAGCGTATGTGCTGCGTTTGCCTGGACGAAAGCAGTGACGATGTCAACGAAATTGTCGAGTGCGATTCGTGCGGCGTCTCCGTGCACGAAGGTTGTTATGGTGTCAGCGAAAGTGTGAGCATCTCGAGCATCAATTCCGCCTGCTCCACGGAGCCCTGGTTTTGCGAGGCTTGCCAGGCTGGGGTGTCGGAGCCGGACTGCGAACTATGTCCGAATAAGGGTGGTATCTACAAAGAAACAGATGTGGGCAAGTGGGTGCATTTAATTTGCGCTCTCTATGTGCCGGGTGTGGTTTTCGGTGAGGTGGAACAGCTTTCATCGGTGAGTCTGTTCGATATGCAGTACAGCAAATGGGGTGCCAAGGTATGTTCACTCTGTGAGAATTCGTTATTTGCTCTTACCGGCGTGTGCATAGGTTGTGATGCGGGCATGTGCAAGACTTATTTCCATGTCACTTGCGCACAGGAGGCTGGTTTCCTGATTGAGGTTGACCACGAGGACGATGCAGCTGATCCGTTTTATGCCCATTGCAAAGTTCATTCGGAGAAGGAGATGACAAAGAAGAGGCAAAGGAACTATCGCACTTTTTGCTTGAATATGCTTCAAAAGGCCAAAAAAAAGGAGGAGGAGTCGCTGGGGGATGATCTGAATCCAGCACAGGCGCGCATACAGCGCAAGCTGTTGAAGATTCAGCACAAGTATGCTCAGCACAAGGAGCTGAAGCCCATGCCCTGGGTGCCAACTCAGAAGATGCCCCGCCCCTTGACCAGCTCGGCCTCTGCCTGCCGCCGTCTGTTGGCCAAGGCGGAGATCATGTCGGTGGATGTGCAGCATTTGGAGCAACGTGAGGCTCAAATAAATGCCCTGACAGACATACGAAAAAAGTGGCATATAGCTCCGGCATTAAGTGTGGAATTCTCGGCCTACTATATGGATCGCATAGTGCGTATGCAGGATTTGCGCCAGCAGCAGCAAAAATTGATTACCGATAATGACACCTTGTCCAAGGATCAGGATGTGTTGAAGGCTCAATATGATACGGCTCTCGAGGAGCACAAGACGGAGAAATCTGCCAGAGATTCTCTGCTGGGTCAAATAAAGGGGCTACATGAAAGCCTGGCCTCAATTTTACCCGCTCTGACCTTACCCACGAATCTGGAGCTTTTAGCCAAGCCAGAGGCGGCCACGCCCACACCAACACCAAAACGTAACATTTCGGTGACCAGAGCTGCTGCTCTGAGAATGAGTGTTGGTTTTCCGCCAGATCATTTGGCAGCACCAGGCGGCAGCAAACTGGACTCCACTCGTCTGCTTAGCACTCACGCCAAGAGTGGTACTACCACTACCAGGCCACAGCCAGAGGCGGCCACGCCCACACCAACACCAAAACGTAACATTTCGGTGACCAGAGCCGCTGTTCTGAGAATGAGTGTTGGTTTTCCGCCAGATCATTTGGCAGCACCAGGCGGCAGCAAACTGGACTCCACTCGTCTGCTTAGCACTCACGCCAAGATGCCTCCTTCCATGTCGTGTGGCATTTGCAACCGCCAGAATGATCAGCATTTGTTAGTCCAGTGCGACGCTTGCAATCTCAATTACCATTTGGGCTGTCTGAATCCGCCACTGACAAGGCCACCCAAGAAATCCAAGCAATATGGTTGGCAGTGTTCCGAGTGCTGCGACAAATCGGATGTTTCAGATGCTGCGACCGAAATCTCTTCGGGACCCCGAAAGTCTCGTACATGTTTCAACAAAGATGGGCTTCGGGTGAATGTGAATAGGTACTCACTGGATGATATCCCAATTCCTAATCCCAAAGCCAAGGCCAGAAAAGTCTTAGAGGAGCTGACAAAAACGCCCAAAAGACCCAAAATGCGATAACCCAGAAAAACGCGCATTAATGGTGAGTAGCAAGAAATCAACCAAAGTAACTGAATTGTCCAAGTAACAAAACCCTATTCTTTCCTAGTTCCAGTTGCCCAATTGGCTCTCTGGGCCACGCCCACTGCCAGCTGCGAGGATTCCAGGCTCGCTGTTAACATATATTAGTTAGAAAAACAAATGTATTAAAATCTAGCAAATGTTCATTTTAACAAGTTTATTCCTAAAATTATTCATATTATTATTGATAGGTGATTCATAATTGGCGAAAGGCGAATTTTATATAAATTATTGCAGCTAAAATTTTATAGAATAACAAAATAAAAAAACAGTAAACTTAAGATGTAAATTTATAAAATATTTATGGTTACAAAAACTAACGAAGTGAGCCAAGAAGCAATACAAAACAGAATCAATATTCTGATGAGAACAATCATTGGTAACTAAATAAAGTTTGAAAAAATTTCAAGCCAATCGAATGAAAAATAGTTTTTGCATGCAGAATTTTCCGGGAATTTTCACGTCTGGGGGCGGATTTTCCGACATTGGAAAATCACATTTCAAATTATTCCGTATTCTATCCTTACAAACCGAGTTACGAGCCAATCGGATGAAAAATAGTTGTTTGCATACAGAATTTTCTGACCATTTTCCTTGTGGGCGGATTTTCCAAAATAGGGAAAACACGTGTAGAATTATTTCGAATTCTATCCTTACAAAGCGAGTTTTAAGCCAATCGGATGAAAAATAGTTTTTTGCATGCAGAATTTTCCGGCCATTTTCCTCCTGGGCGGATTTTCCAAAATCGAATGATTTCGCGTACCATGATTACAAACCAATTTTTAAGTCAATAGTGATCGTAATCGTTATCGTTATCTATATCGTTATCGTTATCGCTATCGCTATCGTTATCGTTATCGTTACCGCCCCATTTCACTTTATTTCGTATTCTATCCGTACAAACCGAGTTTCTAGCCAATCGGATGAATATAGTTTTCACACTTGGGGACGGACTTACAACTGACAGAGGAAAAAATGTGAAAGCTTTAAAACAAAATGCACGATTGAATTGCAGCAGGTACATCTAAATAAATGATAATAACAATACATAAATGCTATAAAATCCCAAGATGTAATTAAATTCGATACTCACCAAGAATATATTGCGCATTTGTAATTATAAAATTATTATCAATATTCACGGTCAACACATCTTTCTTCTGCAAAAGCCGAAATCGCACTGACTTCATAATTTTTTCGAACTCTCTCTCTCGATTCATCAAGCGTTCCGGGATAACTTCGTTTTTCTACTTCGTGCTCGATCTCCCCGAGAGAGAGTTTGAACCGTTTCGCTATATGCAGTGATTGGAAGGGTACTCGATTTTCTTACCTAGGTAAGGTAAAAGGTAAATGTCAGAAAATATACCTAGGTAAGGTAAAAGGTATCCGCATTTTCAAGTACCTAGGTAAAGGTAAAGGTACAAAAAGGTACTTTTATATTTAAAAGCGTGGTTCATTCATTTTTATTAGTAATGAATATTAAAAACATAAAAAAACAAATTTACTTCATTACAAACATTTTTGGTCATACTTTAAGGGCTTAAATCCAATTATAAGGTTTAAGAATGGAACATTTTGATTTCAGATGATGTTATATTATTAAAATGTTTCTTATATACTATCTTGATTTTTTATTATTTAAATGTTTCTTATATACTATCTTGCTTTTTTAACATTACAAGAGTTTCAAATATTTCGTCACCTAGTCTGTTTCTTTTTGGTGTCCACAGCTAAAAATTCTTTCAACTGGGGCTGAGCTAGGCAAAATGGTATTATACTTATAAAAAACACTACAAATATTTTTATACTTAAGTATAGATTCTAAAGACTTGCTACTATAGGCAAGATAATTTAAGACTTCCATTTCAATATTAGAATTTTCACAATAATTCTGTTTCATCAAATCTTCCATTACTGGTATCGTAAAAGTCATCAGAATCCTTTGTATTTGAGCTCTCACTGACAACAGTTTCCAAGTTCTCCGTAATTTCTTCAACAAGCCAATCTTTAAAAAACTTTACATTTTTTGTGGTTTTATTTGGAATCTACTTCAATTTAAATTTTGGAAGTGTCATAGTGGACAAAACAGAAGTCTTTGCCTCGCTTGAAGTCAAGTTTTCAATAAAAGAAAATCGTTTTGAAACTCCTTATTTAAGTGCATCTTTAAGTGGATCGCAATATTTCAAGTTATTCAAACTGTCAAGTATATATATTACTTTAATTAAAGTGGGCAGAAAAAATCCTAAGTAACAACGGTATTCGCCTTGCAAAAGATCAATAGCCTTAGCGAATATTTCAGTGACACTACACAATTCTTGCAAAAAACCAATTTCTGTATTTGTAAATAATGGTTTTTTTAAAGTAGCACAAACACTTTTTAAATTCTGTTTTAGTTCCAAAATACGTTGAATACTCTTATGAAAACTGTTCCATATTGTGGCGCAAGGAGCTATTAATTTATGCTTACAAATTTTCTCAACTTCATCTGCAGCTACTGTGGATCTGCTAACAGCATTCCAGAAGGAAGGAGGAATTGTACAATCGCTTGAATGATGTGTTTAGTAGAGCCTGTTCAGTATCTTTCGTGACAATTAAGTTCAAAGTATGTGATGCGCATCTTAAGTGCTTTAGCAAAGTAATTTCAACATCAGCTGAACTATCCAGCTCTATTACCTTTAAATCAGACTCTTCTAAAACTTCAGGCTTCACGTTTGTTTCTTCAAAACTGTACACTTTAAATGCTTTACAGAAGTTGGATGCATTATCGGTAGCTGTTCCACATATTTGCGTATCGTACAGTAGCAATTACCTCATGTGTGTGGGAAAATCGCACACGCTTATATGCGAGCACGAGAGAATGACGATTTAGATAGCTATCTATGTAGTGGCCGGTTACACCAAAGTAACTTTTTTTATTGCAACTCCAGATATCGGCAGTCGTGCTGATAAAATTAGTATTTTCAAAAATACTGGCAACATTTTTCTTATAGTCCGCCTTCCTCTTATCTAGCATAGAGCGTATCATAGAGAGTATAGTATAGCAGAGAGAGCATAGCATAGAGATTATAGTTTTTGAACAGGGAATTTTTACCGGACGTCCAGTTAAAGCCACAAACAGGTCCCTGAAACTTTTCTTTTCAACATGGCAGAGCGGCAACATCTCGGCTATAATGTAATCGGAAATACGTTCATTTAGCTGTTATAAAAAATGTAGTTACATTTGCTATAATGAATTTAGTAATGAATTTAATTCTCATACCTGGTTAGAATTCAAGATACTGGGACTCTTGAATATGTATCCTGCTGATTCCTTAGTTGAGTTACTGGAAACCTTAGATACTTTGACTCTCATTGATTCGTAGGAAGAGTAACTATTGGGGTGAACCCTCTAGCGTAAAGAAATTGTAATATATGATATATTAACAACATTGTTTGCGTATACAAATTCGCAAGAAACTGCTGCTATAGACTGGAGTACAAACAAATTTATACACATAAATGTATGTATGTATCTACAATTTGGTGCAAAAAAATTCGATCATATGTACATAAATTCAAGATCAGCGGTAAATCTTTATTCCCTTCATTATTTAGTTCCTGATCAGTCATTGTTAACAATAATTAAGTTTAAGTTTTATTGACTCGTAAAATTGCTGCCCAAACAATGGGTTCTCGCGCGCTGTTTTATTTTTTTTGTATTTCTTGGAAATATGCCTGAAATTAGTGTGACCGTAAATCATAAAATTCCCAAAAGTGTAGAGATGATATAATACAATTGATATTTATATTTGGGCGCGAACCAAAATCACACACGAAAGTACCTTGTATCTTACCTATTGACAAGGTAAATGAAAATTAAGACCTAGGTAAGGTAAAAAGTACTCGAATTTGAAAATACCGAGGTTAGGTAAAAGATACACAAATTTTTATCTAGGTATGTACCTAGGTATTTGTACCTAGGTACCTCCAAACACTGACTATATGCTGACTCTTAGCCTTACGAATAGCTGAGAAAACAACGTGTGAGTTTGTAATGGTGCCAAAAATATAATGTAGTGACTATTTTCGTGAAATTTCATTCTAGCAAATGTACTTATTTTGGTAACCACATGCTGCAAAGTCCGACTTGGTTGTCGTCAACAAGATGAGAAAGGTTGATGATTTTATGTTTAAAGCGCGAGTCACTAAAAGTGCTCGTCAGTGCCGGCATGATACCCGCTGGCATCCGTTCAGCCGTGAGCTTTGACAAGCTTGTTCAATTATTACACGAGTGAAAAAAAGTTTACCCGTTCTAACTTAATGTGCTTTCGATCAGTTCGTGTGTGTCACACCAAAGTGGCGTGCACAAACAAGCCGAGTAAATACGCGAGTGTACACGAAAATTAAGTACTCGTTGCAGGTATCTGGTATACACCTGACGCATAGATACATTGTAAGACTGTAAGACGTCGATTATAATTGATGTGAGATTGGCGCTAGTGTGCTGGATATAGACTTCCTTCATTGCTAGTGTATAAATCTTCAGTTCGCCTCTAAAAAAGTTTTGACATTTATGCCAATTATCGAGCGGTCTAGATGACTGACACAATCGGCTTTAATGGATATCAATATGAAATAATACAGAAAATATTATGCTTTATTTATTAACAATTCATTCATTATCTATTATGTATATATATATATGTATGTATGCCGCAAATGGACGACCATGTTTGCATTCATACCTGCATTCAAACATTCAAATAATAAATATACATAATAATAATAATAATGTTTGTGTGCATGAATGTAGATTTGTACAGACATACATTTTCCAAACTTACCGATTCTGCAAAACATTGATTATACTTTCTTGTGCGCACTTTAATCAGTTTTCCACTGACAAAATTAAGCATTAAGCGATTGGTGTTTATTCGCCACACTTAAAACTTTTTTCACAATGATTTTATCAAAAATGCCTTTATGTCTGCTTTTGAAGCTGCCGCATTACATTTGCTGCATGCCGGCCGGTCAGCTTTTGTTTCCATTCAGGACATTCTGATTTACCAGTGCGTACATTGTATGTAAATTTCGTAAGTATTAAATTTGTCGTAATTGCTTAACACCTTCTCTCAAATAAAATGTGCGTTTTTTTTGTTCTGACTTGTGATTTTTCTGTCTCTGTGTTTTTCGATTCTTCTTTGCGCCCAATTTATGCCGGCGATCCCATTTAGCTATTTTTCCCACCAGATATAGCTATTTTATAAACTCGAAAGCCGCGAACTGTTCAGTTTTGCCGGAGTCTTCAGTCCTAGCTAATTATTTAACATTATTTAATATTCTTTTCTTCTTTCTTCTTATTTAAATTATTTTTTGTCTATTTTTAACATTCTTAACAGTCGATATTAGTGGGAAAAATACCAAAATTGGCAACGCCATCGAGTGTGGCACACACTTCGGTATGTATGAATGTATGTACTTTTGTAATATATTACAAATTACTATCTTTGACTGGAAGTATGTGTATGTAATATAAATTACACATAAGTATGAATGCGTACATTAATAGGTAATCAGAGATGAATGTACACGCGCTGACTCTTCACATATTTAAATTGTTTTACATATGTACATTAGACTAGTGGAGACATCATATGGGAATTTTTTTTCTGAAATGCTCTATTCCTCAATGCGCGAAAAATTCGTAATAATTTCTAGTTACCGTAATGAAAAACCAAAATACGAAATTTTAAGGTTTAATAGCTCCGCCATGGCTTTAAAGTTGCTACATAAAAGTTCAATTTCCCCTTTTTATACCCTTGCAAAGGGTATTATAATTTTGCCCAGAAGTGTGCAACGCATAGAAATATTCATTTCTGACCCCATAAACTATATATATTCTTGATCAGGGCGACGAGCTGAGTCGATTGAGCTTTGTCCGTCCGTCTGTCTGTCTGTCTGTCCGTCTGTCTGTCCGTCTGTTTCTACGCAAACTAGTCTCTCAGTTTTAAAGCTATCGAGCTGAAATTTTGCACAGAGTCTTCTTTTTACTGCAAATATGTCGGAATCGACGGGATCGGATGACTATATCTTATAGCTGCCATAGGAACCATCTGTCAAAAAATGGGTCTTAGTGAGAAAAACTTTTTTGTTTTCAATGTTAGCGGCCTTAAACTCGGCCATTGTTTATATTATATGCCTTCAAACAGATTTGCAAATTTTGGTCAAGACTGAGAAGGTGTGAAGCAATGACGACAAATTTAATATTTACGAAATTTTGCATACAATGTAAGCACTGATAAACCAGAATGTCACGAATGTAAACTAAATATGACCGACGGGCATGCAGCAAATTTAATGTGGCACCTTCAAAAGAAGACAAGGGCATTTTTGTTTTGTGGCGAATAAACACCAATCGATGCTCAATTTTGTGAGTGAAAGACTGATTAAAGTGCATACGAGAAAGCATAATCAATCGGACGGAAGACTTATACACTAGCAATAAAGGAAGTCCATACCCATGTCTTACAATGTATTTATGCATCAGGTGTATACCTATTGTATTGAAATTTTGTATATATTGGGTAAAACGTGCAACGAACCAAGGTTCGAACCAAAATCAAAGCCCAAAATCCTCGAACCTCAAATTTCCGAACCTAAACCGTTGGTAAATTTTGGTTGGAACCTGCAAATTTGTTGGGTTTGCAGCCCTGAGCCAGATACCTCGACAAGTTATCGCACCACCCAATCTGCAATCTGACCTGCCGGCAAGTATAACGAGCTGATGTCCCATACTTGTCGAACATCCAGCTCCAAAAATCTCTAAGATCGATTTGTTCATACAGACAGACAGATGGACATGGCCATATCGATTCGGCTGTTGAGTCAGCACGTTGATGCTGATCTATAATAAATATACTAGAAATATAAAAGTCGTCAAAGCTCTTTATTTCCTCTACTGATTCGTTTTCCAAGTGATTAACCCATTATCTGGTACCTCGATTGAGTGACCGTTTTAAGTAGCGTATGGTATTATCCAAGTTGAGAGTAACTTGCGTCTCGATGACCTCCTCCTGCCTCCGAAATAGATAGAAGTGATTTGTGGCATGTCCGGCCAAAGCCAAAATCAACAAAGACAATGGCAAGGTGAAGACTCCAACACAAATGTCTTCATATCTGGCATAAACGTTTTCCGACATTTTTCCCAATACCACAAATATTAATTTGGCAAGCGCTACAATCAAAAATTCCACAGCTTCCCAAATGTAGAGCATGACAGCCTCCAGAAAAAAAATGGCAACAGCCGTTTCGTAGACATATTTGATGCACGTTGGCATAAAATTGAAGCTTCGTGGTATCAGGCGATTGTCATAGATCACATCCAAGATGGCCCCACACACAATTAGTGTCGGTAAGGTAGGTCCCGGTGACGTTGTCTTGGAATATGGCGTTATATAAAGAGATAAGCGAAAAATGATATGAACCAGGCCGGCTATGATCACAGCAAATGCAGAGGCCATTTTGGACTGTGGGATGGAATGGTCAGTTGAGAATAACGCACGGGAGCTATGCGTCTGCTTACCTAATAGGAATATAGATGGTCGTTTTTCGGAGAGAATAAAAATAAATTTAAAAATACCACAGCAATTTGAAATATTTATAAAGTACTTTTACTTAAATTCGTAGTTGTATATCCAAATAGAAAAAGGAAAATATGTATAATGACAGAATTTCGACAATTTTTACACAGAAAAATGATCAATAACCATATTTTATTATATTTCATTGTTTTTCAAAAAGACTGTGGATCACTTTACCTATTTCGAATACTTGATCCAGTCGAGACCCACTAAATCTGAGAGTGTAATCCTTGAAAAATCCTTAACTGGGTTTGGTTTGGTTAGCTGCATGTCAAGTCGAAGCTTAAAGAGTCCAAAATAGCAACTGCTTATGAAAAGCACTGTTGTGTAGAGAGAACGTTAAGCAAGCACTCTTTCTATCAGCAGATGAGACTAAAAGAATCCTAAATAGAGAGAGCTGGGAGTCATTGGCAGCATTTATTGAGGAAGCTACAAAATACCGGTAGAGAATCATAAATGGAGATTTTTAGTAAATTAACCTTGTTTACTTACAATTTAAGTAACTAATATATTCGGTACAATTTAACAGACAGTTTTTCAGAAACCAAGTTGAAAACTACGATATTTTTATACCCTTGCAAATTGTGTTATAATTTTGCCGAGAAGCTTGCAACGCAAAAAAATATTAATTTCCGACCCCATAAACTATATATTCTTGATCAGGGCGACGAGCTGAGTCAATTGAGCTTTGTCCGTCCGTCCGGGACCGACTGGATCGGATGACTATATCTTATAGCTGCCATTTTTTTGTTTGTTTTTAATGTGAACGTCCTTAAACTCGCTTATTACTTATTTCATCTGCTTTCAAATAGATGCGCAATATTTGGTCGAAATCGGATGACTATATCTTAAGGCGGTCATAGGACCGATCGATCGGAAAATGAGTCTTAGTGAGAAAAACTTTTCTGTTTTAAATTTTATCTTTCTTAAACTCCGTGGTTGTTAATTTGATATGTTTTCAAAAAGATTCGCAAAATTTGGTCAAAATCAGATGTTTATCTGTCGGAAAATGGGTTTTAGTTAAAAATATTTTAGATTTTGCAAATAAAATAGACGAGTTTAGATACATTTTTGTAGGTTCCGAAATTGATGTTATATGTGTGTCCGAAACTTGGTTCATGTCTCATATTTGTGATTTGTCCATTGCGTGCGATGGTTATATGTTGTATCGTTCTGACCGTGTTGGCCATGCAGGAGGAGTGGCAATTTACGTGAACAAGAGACTAAATTGTAGAAGCAGCCCAGTACAAGCCCAATTGAATACCTATTTTTAGTTTTAAAAAACAATAACCTTGAAACGAAGACACTTGTCGGATGCATTTACAGACCTAACCGTAATGTCGACTACAGCCAATTGTTGGATGCTGTTACTGATCTTTCCACGGACTATCCTGAGATAATACTGACTGGAGACTTTAACAGTAATTTGTTAACTGAAACACATCTTTACGATAGCTTTGCGTCGCTGGGATTGAACGTAGTGAACAACACAATACCAACACACTTTTCTACTAGCTGTAACACCCTTCTTGATGCATTCTATGTTAGTGACGCCAGTAAGATTAGAATATATGACCAAGTCGCAGTACCTTTATTCTCAAGACATGATTTAATTTTTCTTACTTATGATATAGTAGTTAGTTATAATGACGTTTCAATACAATTTAGGGACTACAAAAACATTGACTACAGGGAACTAGAGTTAGAATTCAATGCTTGTGACTGGACGCCAATATACCACTCGCCTCATGTTGACTGTCAATTGCATGTTCTTAACACAAACATAAACTATCTTTTTAATAAATGCGTGCAGCTTAAGACAAAAGTTATTACACCGAAACAGCAGCCTTGGTTCAACAACAACATACAGCGCCACATCAAATTGCGTGATGTTGCATACCTTAGGTGGAAACGGTATAAAACCAGTAGTTTACAAACTGAATATAGAAATAAAAGGGTCACTGTAACTAATATGATTAGTGTAGCAAAGCGAAATTATTATAACTCCAAATTTAGCCAAGTTGCTATGACCAGACATTCCTGGAGAGAAGTTAATAGTCTAGGAATCGGAAAAATCAAAGCACGCCCAATGGAGATTATTAATGTAAATGAGTTGAATGAGAAGTTCGCGCAGATAGATGTACCTGAGGCTACGTGTAATAATTATCTAAATGTGTTACCGCTCTGTGATAATAGTTTTAGTTTTGCTTGTGTCAGTCCGTGTGATGTTATTGAAAGTATTTATAAAGTGAAGTCAAATGCTGAAGGCTTAGATAATGTTAGTCCAAAATTTGTTAAAATACTACTGCCTGTGATACTAAACCATATTACTCATATCATTAATACGGCTTTTACCACGTCCACGTTTCCACATGCATGGAAAAACGCTAAAATTATCCCTATCCCCTATCCGAAAACCAATATGGACTTAAGGCCGGTGTCCATTTTACCATTTATGTCTAAAATTTTTGAGAATCTAATGGCTACACAAATGCAGTGCTTCCTTAATAATCATAAGCTATTGAGTCAAAAACAGTCGGGTTTTAGAAAGAATCGGGGGTGCATCACAGCAATAACTAGTATAGTCGAGGATATTCGGAAACAGCTGGACGATAGCTGTGTAACTTTTCTGACGCTGCTTGACCACAGTAAAGCATTTGATGCTGTCAATCACGAGATTCTCTGCACGAAACTGATGAACTTATACAACTTTTCAAGAACTGCAGTTTCTCTGCTTAAGTCATATCTAAATAACAGAATGCAGGCCGTGGCATCAGGCTCCCGCATTTCTAACTTTTGCTCAGTCCATCGTGGTGTCCCTCAGGGGTCTGTTTTGGGACCATTGTTGTTTTCTGTATATGTGAATGATCTTCCTAGTGTCCTGTCAGATTGTGATGTCCACATGTATGCTGACGATGTCCAAATCTATGTTAGTAGGCCTCTTATAAATATTAATGAATGTGTATGTGTAACCAATAATGTGCTTGCTAAAATCGATACTTGGGCTAAAGAGAACGGATTAGGGCTTAACCCGGCTAAAACCAAGTGCATAGTCATATATAAAAAATCCCTCGACACAAGCCAGTTGCCAAAAGTTGTCATTAATGGCACTTCAATTAATTATGTAGAACATGCTGTCAATCTCGGCATAACCTTTAGCAACAACCTAACATGGACTAATCACATATCAAAAGCAACAGGTAAAACATACGGAATGCTGCGGCAGCTCGCACTGACAAAGTCGGTATTACCCGTTCATCTTAAAATGACTATAGCAAATCAAATTCTCGTACCTACACTTTTTTATGGAGTAGAAGTTTTTGGCCACTGTGATTTTAAAGACTTTCAGAAGCTTAATGTGTCACTTAACTCAATAGCTAGATATGTATTTAATATTAGACGATTCGACCACATATCACACCTAGCTCGGAAGATTTTTGACCTTGGCCTCAAATCGTGGATTAATCTCAGAACTCTTACTTTCATTCATAAGATCATTACAAGCAGAGAACCATCTTATCTTCATAATATGCTAAGACCTGCAGCATCGCAGCGCACAAACAATTTTATATGCCCGAGATGGAAGCTATTATGCTCTGAGAGGCAGTTTTTGATAAATGCTATTCGGCTATGGAACGACCTACCTCATGGTATCAAAACAATTGGAAGCGTAATTCAATTTAAGATGAAGGTTAGGGAAATCATGCAAGATAGGGAATTAGAGTAATAATCAAATAGATATAACAGAATAATTTTAACGAATTCTTTTAATACAATTAAGTTCTATGTCTGTTAGTGTTAAAAATTAAATTTAAATTTAATAATTGTAATAATTTAATTTAAGTTAGGAAAATTGATGAATGTTAAGGATAAAAAACTGTGACTAGCGCGTTAATTTATAAGTGCCAATGTACTTGTTGCGCTGGGAGTAACATAAATAAATAAAACTAAACTATGTAAGCGTTCTTAAACTCTGACATTTCAAAGACAGCATTTGCAAGGGTATAAAAACTTCGGCACAGACGAAGTTAGATTGGCCTTCTCGTTCATTTTGCTTTTTCATCAACGTTACTTTTGTTATGCCAAACGTTGTTGTTGAATTTAAAATGTATTTTTAAAAATATTTTATGCAAAGCAAAATGCAGGATATGAGGATTTAAACAGCATTTATTTGATTGGATCGTTGCGGGCAGAGCTGGATATCTTAGCGGTTCTTCTGCATAATACAAGAAGACACAAATACTCATTTAGGGTCAGCTTAAAACGCACTGTCCCTGAAACTGATTATGTATTGAAATCATTTTGGCTTACCATGAAACCAAGAAGAAGCTTAAGGAAATTTTATGATCAATATGTGGCTCTAACAAAAAATGCTTGTCGCGATAAAGAGTTGTACCGCGACAAAGAAATGAATTTTATGGACTATTAAGAAGACATTTTTAATGGCACTACAGAAAATTCAATTAAAATGAGTACCGCTGCTGCTTTTAAAAAACAGATCAGATGACGAGGATTCTCTATCTAGTTGATTTATCGTCGAAATAAACCGTCTCAAATCAAGTACCGGAACCGGAACCGATACATCATTTTTTTTTGAGAACCGAAAACCGTTAACCGTTATTAATGGAACCGATATCACTGGGACGAAACCGAAACGTTGGTACCGGTACAGTGTCGGTCTTTTCGCCTTTCCACAGCGCATCGTAGTTTTGGTCACGCGTTGGAGAACAACGCACAGGATGCTAAAATATTTGCCGGCGGAAGACATCTTCAACATTTGCTCCTGTTTTGCGGCTGCAGAGAACGACTTTCTTCTGCACCGGAAGTGTGGAACACAGATCGCGAAATTGTACGCATATAAGAACCAGCAACTAAACTTTAGGCCGTATATCTAGTTTTGGGTGATTTTTATTTTTCATTTTTATACACTGCAAAGTGGAAATATGAAAAAATTCGTCCTCTCTAGCGAAAACGTTTGTTCAAAGAAAGCGAGGGAAATCACTTTTTAAAACAATGATTTCTTATGTGGCATATTTTTGGACCGTAGCTATAACCAAAGAATATACAATGTATGCTTGTTAGTCTATGCTATAACGTAACGCAAAGTACTGAGAAAAAAAATTGCACATGAATCAATCTTTTAATAAATATTTATGCACAAATTTCGTCGGTTGCTGATCAATGGCCGTGTTCAGCAGAACAACTTGCTCCCTGATCAAGTATATATTTGCAATAATCTTCTTACTGAACTCGAGTGAAGCGGCATCATAATAGCCAATTTGAGGTATCATGATACAGGAGCATGTATCAAAGAAATATTACGCTACTTTAAAGTGATACTGCTCCCTCCAACAGCAGACACTATTCGATGCATAATTTTTTTCTGATACCTGCTCAGGGATCAATGATGAATGCAGTTCTAATACTAGTTCATCTAAAAGCGCCGACGAAGTTGAGGCATATATGATATTGTAGGAAAAGAAACTTGGTGATAAAAATACAAATAAGCTACTGGATTCCATTAAGACTTTTTCATACTTAAATGTGTTCGAAACCATGAAAACATTCTTAAGTGGTGGTCAAAATCCTTTACAAAGCTCCCACAATTGTATGTGATATCAAAAGTCTTGCTTTCTGTTCCAGATACGCAGGTCTGCTACGATGTTGTATGGACTCAACCACAATTGAATTGAGTTTCGACTCGTTTGATTACACAGGAATAAAATGTATTAGGTTTATCTAAGAATTTAATTTTTCCAATATTTAAAACAAGAAAGAAAGTCGGTCAAGCCCGACTATAACATACTCTGCACCCTTAATGTCGCAGCTCGCATGTGGTCACGAGTCAAACGGCCAGTTAACACACAACGCAGTGCGCTCTCTAAGTCTCTCTCTCTCTCTCTCACTAAGATTGCTTCTGCTGAACGCAATGCTTAGGAGGTTATGAGTGGGGGGTGTGTTAACTGACCGTTTTTTGCTCATAGCTTGAGTATCGTTACTCCGATGTTTATCATTCTATTGGCAAATCGATAAATAATTTTGAGTACTAGATATCTCTAGAAAGTACGAACCATCTATCATCAAAATCGTCTATATCGACTCGGCTGTTGATGCTGATCAAGAATATACATACTTTATAGGGTCGGAAATGATTCCTTCTCCCTGTTACATACTTTTGCACAAACTCAATATACTCTATGTACCTTCGGTACAGAGTATAATAAGTACTACTTAAACCGGTACGTACCGGTATACCGAAATAAAAATCCGGATACCGTATTGAAACCGAATACCAAAATTAGTTGAAAACCGAAAAAGAACCTTTAACCGAAGCATCCATTTCGGTACGTACCGCACAGAAAAAAAAGATCGCGATATTTAGTATCAATCTGATATTTTGTAGTTTCAAATCGGCCTTCATCTGAAAAATACCCAGATGATATGTTCGAATATATCACTTTGACATTTCGAACACATCAACGTGATATTTTTTCAGATCAACATGTTGATATTGGCTAATATCAATGATATATTATTATAGTAGCAAAGCTATATTTTCAAAATACCTGTAGGACATTGTTTTAGTACCAAAGAAATATTTTTAAAATATCAAGAGGGTATTATTGTAGTACCAATGCTTTATTTTTATAATATCAAAGCAATATTTTTATAATACATTATACAATTATTCTGACAAATTTCTTTCTGGAAAAATCTGTTCTTTGTCGCTGGAAGAAATGTAATTACGGCGGTCGAAGTTAAATCCATACTCTATAAAAATTGTAAAATTAATATATTGAGAAGAATAATTATTTCAAAACAAAACTTACCAATTAACTTTTCGTACACGAATTTTTCAATGTTTAGTTTTTGTATCAGCTCATAGAGTTGGATGTCCTCCATTTCAATCTGAAAACTATACAAAATTAATATACTTAAACTCGCATAAGATTTTTTGTGCATGTGTGCGTAATCTGCCGAAAGCAAAGGCTGAGCATGCCCTTTTTTGTTCTGCCCTTGAACATCAAACTGCACACATATACATACATACATGCATATTTTGCATGTAGATTTGTATGTACGCATGTTTGCATATGCATGTATTGTGTTGTTCGACGTTCAAGGGCAGAACAAAAAAAACGCATCGCGGACTCAAAATATGTATACATACATATGTACATATTTAAACACGCACTTCTACTGCGTAGAGAGCTCAAAGTGAAAAAACACGCACAATATGTATGTATGAGTGTGTGTATTATATCCGTACACACTATTAGCGACTAAATAAAGGCAATAGCCATTTTACAATTTATAAATTTGGAAGTACAACAACAGTACAATAAAACACACACATACAATTCACATTTTATTCACTATTACCGTTTACATTTTTTTTCAGTCACCGCATCTTTTTATACTAACCTCTCACACACGCCAGCACTGATCGAATGACGAAATTCGCAAGAAGAAGCTAGAAGTTCGCTGCAAGCCCGACGCCAACTTCGAAACGTTCACGAAGAAAAAACGACCGGCACTCGTTTTCGCGCTTGCGGCAGCAGAGCAATGAGCATTGTTTTTGCTTTTTTCGAGATAGACTATTGCTGTCTCTCTTTGATTTGAGAAACTGTGTGTCTCTTTCTACTTTCAGAATTTCGATGTCTACTTTGATCTGAAATCATATCACTAGGTAATTTTTCACATCACTTTGATCATTTCACATTTCAATATAATATTTTTAGTATCAATGTGGTATTACAGGTTCATATTGATATTCAATAGTTTCACTTTGATATGCAAATATTGATATTACTGATACGATATTGAAATACCTGATCTTATTTTTTTCTGTGCGGTACCGGAACCGAAATTCGTTTCGGGATTAAGCGCTGCTTTTGTGTTATACTTTCTTTCATTTATTTTTAATTTTTTTACCGGCCATCGAAATTTTTTCACCTGCAAACAACTTTTGTGGAATGACTCGTGATGGAATATATACATATGTTAGTTTTCGTGGTTACTTCAAGACAAGCATAACTAAAAAAAAAAGATTTTTGACTATGTGATGCAGAAATATTCGCTGTATCGAGTTCTGTATGGTGTCAAATTTTCATTTTGATATCTTTTATACTTTCCATGTGAGATAAAAATATGTCGCTGTTTCATTTTATAGGTTAAATTTCATGGTAATGCAAGAACGTCATATCTGTTATCCTGCAATCGATATTGCGCAAAGATTCTTCGGCTTTCAGTTAAAACATCAGATTTTCAAATTTTATTTAATGAGCATTTTAAATCTATGATATTTTATTAGGTTAACTCGAAACTAAAAGAACTATTTTCCCTTGGTTAAACGCATTGAGAACTTTAAACGCGTTGTCACATAATCGAATTTTTTGAGCTATGCCAGTCTTGAAGTAAGTGAGCGATATGCATATCCATGATTTGTAGAAAAACCTTTAAAGCAAAGCGATTAAATTTGATCAACATTTTATTTCATTCTTGGGCAATTGTCAAATTATGCAGAATTCCACGCGAACATAGCTATCGTTACATGGAATGTTTGGGGGAAAATTGTAACGCCCAAGGACCACTTCATCTCACGGTATGTCACATGCCGATCCTACTCTTTTAATTCTGGCACAGCATTTGATTTTTTCTGGCACAGCAACCGTTTTTAAATTCAATAATAACGTTTGGCATCTCAATATTTACTTTGTTGAAAAAGCAAAATGAAAAATAGGGGAAAGCTAACTTCGGCTCAACCGAAGTTTATATACCTTGTAGCTTTTTTAATTTATATAAATTAAGGTTTTAAATGTTTTTCGTCGAACATTCTTAGCTGAGTTTAGTTTCCAAACTCAGCAATAGATGGCGCCACTACTTTAACCATTTTGGCTACGAGGGTTTAATGTGTAACTAAATTTATTGAATATCACATAAGCTAACAATTATTGTCAAGTCGAACGGAGCAAAGCAGGCGCGTGCCGCGCGTGTCCGAAGCCAAGCCAGTTGCGCGTGTTGTCGTTCTGCTACTGCGTAGGGATGGTGCTCGAAGAATGGTGTGACCAGGGGTGGCCAGGGCTGCCACAGTTCTCCCCTGCCAGAGACCATGTGGGAACGAATGATCTTCAAAATTAAGATTAGCTAGGATGAATGTATGTCCGGGGTGAGCATCTACAGGAACTGCACAAGTCCCAATGTGGAGGAATGCTTGCGTATACTTCTCGCTGTGATGTTTGTGTCGTAGTTGAGTCGATGGTAACCTCGCGTTGAGGCCGTTGCTTCGAGTGGTGGTCGACAAGCAAGTTCGCCCAAGCTGGGTTGAGGTTGCCTCGCGTTGAGGTCGTTGCTTCGATTGTGGGTCGATAAGCAAGCTCGGTCGATCAGGGTTGAATTTGCTGAGTCAATAGTACTGGGTATGGTACCCCGAGTAGAGACTTTCGATTGCCACACGTTGTGGACTTTCGTGGTGCCTATCGTTAAGGACTTTCGTGTTGCCTATCTTTAAGGACTTTCGTGGTGCCTCTCGTTAAGGACTTTCTTTTGAGGTCGAGAACTTGTAGGTAGACTCAGGCTGGCATCAATTGCCAAACAAAGAGCGTCTCGAGTTGTAGCATGTTGCTAGTGGTCGGTCAGGTATGCGGATCGCTGTGCATGAACATCGGCGACGACGAAAGATGCGATGAAGATCAAAATTCAGCTGCGCGACGTACTTCCATAAGTTTGATCGATCGTCTGGCAGGCTGCGTACAATGTAAGATCTGAAAAATTGGTCGGATGCTTGACCAACGTGAGATCGGTTACATGTAGTTGAAGAGTCGGTTAGGCGAGCGTAAATAGTTGGCGCGAGCAGCGGTGTAGGGCAGGCTGGGCGATAGACGTTTTCGTGGGCAGCGGTTGGTGGACAGCTTGACGTGGAATTCAATGGCTGCAGCAGGATGTGGACAGCTGGCCGTGCAGGTGCAAGGTCAGGAGGTCGGCGGACTACATGTGTGGACAGCGGTCGGTGTCATGCAAGCGAAATGAGCGCTCCAGCATATGCATACATACGTGTCTGTGTGTGTAAGTGTGAATGTGTGTAGGCGTTGCCGGAGTCGTTTTCAAACCATGAGGTTTGTCGATGGTGTTTCACAAATTGCGAAAAAAACTACACTGCCAAAAGTACGAATGAGCGACTCCTGGTTGGAGTGAGGCCTCCTCGATGATCGCCAGCCGTGTGATTTGCACAAAAAATTGCTGTTTGTACTATGTGTGTGCGCGCTGGTAGACGCTGTCCGTGTGAGAACGCGCCAAAATTCGTTCGATCGCATGCTGCAGACGCCGTCAGCATGTGTGTGTGTGTGTGTGTGTGCTGCTCCGTCGCGGCCCTTCAGTTCTTGTAGGTAGCGCAGCGCTAGCGAATTGCTAGCGATTCGGTAACCCCTTACTGACTACTCGCTGGATTACCGGCAATGGAAAGCTTAGATTACTTTTACATGGGCATGTCCTAGCGAAGAGTTAGCGAATCTAGCGCTAGCGGATTGCTACCGAGAAGTAATCTGTGGCGTAGCTAGCTACCGGAGTAACTACTTGTTATTAGTAGCGTAACTAGCTACGGCAGTAACTACTTGTTATCTGTAAGGTAATATGCCCAAAAATAATAAACAATTCATTAGTTTTCAATAATAATTAATATTCTGTTTATTTGTGCTTCGAAACACACTTAGATTTAATTATACGCTTTTTATTAATATGGAAAGCATCACGAAGCTGCTCCTCAGCGGCCTTTCAACGGTATGGAGGCTGAAAAAATGTTATACAAATTGTAAACATTTAATTTGTATAATATAATTAGTAACACAGGTTTACAAATAAAGGCCAACTTTTGCACCATTGAAGATAAAAACTTTCCATATATATTTCGCAGAATTCAAATCAATTGTCCCGCAGCACGTCACGATTAAGAGATATTTGCATTAACGTGTGTTAAGCGAAGCTTGTTTACACGGACAATTGATTTGAATTCAGCGATAAATATTGAAAGTGTGATATCTTTCAGGCAGAGGTCGCAAAAATCGGTCCCCCGTTTGCCTTTGTCAGACAACGACAGCTTTTATGCGACCACATTGAAATGAGGTACCGAAAAGACCTTTAACTACGCTCTCTGCCTCTCTTTGGTTGTGAGAGGAGAGAAACACATTTTTTTGTGTTTTTTTCTCTCTGGTCTTGTTGGGACCGTTTCGTCAAACTCACGCATAGAAAAGGTCTTTTGAGCACCGATACACTTGTGTGCGTTTGTATGTCAGTTCGTGCTTACACGTTGATGTGAATTGATCAAGTTTAAGTTAAAAGATCTAACCGTGCGCAACCATGGGTCGGGACGCAAACAAAAAAGTTCGATTTTTTTTTAAGTATGATGCAATAGCAAAAAAATCGCAATGCAACATATGTGCAGTTATATTAAACGGCAATCATCTGACAAATTTGAAGCGCCATTTCATTGCAAAGCACGTGGACTTATACAAAGACTTGGACACTGATGACATCGATGTGCACCATAATGTGACAAAAAGGAAAATTTCGTACAGTACAAATGAAGAGGAATTGATCTCGTCAATAGTCAAAATTGTTACTACGGACGGCAGACCGTTTTTGCTTCTGGACAGCGAAGGGTTCCGCGAAATTGTAAACCCAATTTATAATGCTCTGTCAATGTCGGCCATTACGTCACTTAATGTAATGCATTATGTGCACATTAAAGAGCAGTCCATCAAAGATGACATTAAGCGCTTAGTAAAAGGAAAGCTGGTATCTTTAAAAATAGATGTGGCCACTCGAATGGACAAAGCAATTTTGGGTGTAAATTTGCAAATTATTCCCGCCACATTGGATACACCTGAGATTGTCGTTAAAACTCTCGGAATGATGCAGCTATTTGAGTCCCATACTGGACTCTACATGAAAGAAAGGATTATGGAGATCATTCAAGAATATGGCTTAGATCTTGATCAGATTTTCAGGTAAGGGTTAATTCAGAGGCAAATTGAATATCGGTGGTGACACGGAAATTTCTAGAGATTTTCGTATAAGCGTTTGCATTTCCAATTTAGATTGTTGAACTTTGTATTAAATGACAAGTTTATCTTCGGTTGCTAGATCAGATGGCGAATGTAAAGCGATTTCAAAACGACTGTTCAAAGCTTAGTAAATTTTAAATCATACGATTTTCGTTACATATAATCTAGTAACTGAACATATTTTTGTTGCTTTACATATACACAAAAATTTATATCTGAAATTAAGTCTTTAGTGATTTCCGTTACCCCCCTAAAAATTTTTTTATATAATGAGAGTATAAATATAGAATATTTCGCCATTAGCATTACATCTGACAATGGCAAAAACATGATAAAGGCCATTCAGATGCTAAACGATGATGCTGCGGAAGAATTGTTAGGCGATGACGATAACAGCGCAAATGATTTTTTGGAAAAGCTGGACTCCATTTCTTTTGCTAATGTACATCTTGTGCGGTGTGCTGCGCACACCCTTCAATTGTGCGTGTATGATGTTAACAAGCTGAGCGAGATTAGCGAAAAAGTAAATAGTTGCAGGAAGTTGTGCATAGTTCTGCGTACTGGTAAACATAGGTAAGCAAAAATCATCTTAATTTCTTAATTTTTATGTATACACATGTTAATAAATATACATGATAAAATATATTTAAATTCGCTCAGACGTATCTTAATGGAGCACAAAAAAAACATACCATCACTTGATGTTATCACTCGATGGAATTCCACTTACATCATGATGGTTAAACTATTCGACTTAAAGGAGTTCGTTGCCACGCAGTCTACTATAGATATTAATATAGATTGGGACTGGGTAGAGTTGTATATGGATGCGTTCAAGGACACACATGAAGCTACCCTAAAACTACAACAGGTACAGCTTGTTTACAGTGACTTTTTTATTTTATGGATGGAGCTCCGACTGAAATGGGAAAAAAGCCAAAATTACCCCACAAAGAAATTATTGGCACAAATTAAAATTCGTGAAAAAAAGTTACTCGAAAATGAAGCATTGCTATCTGCGATATACTTGGATCCTAGGATTAATTTGATCTTAACCGACCAACAAAAATTATTGGCAAAACAAAATTTAAAAAAAAATTGCCTATCGTATTTTTGAGCTTAAGCAAGTAAGACATACAAATCTGAGAGTAAATGTCGATAAAGTGTAGGTCCCGTTTATTGTTCGTAAGTGTGTAGTAAATGTTTTAAAGACTGAGATCGTCCTTGTTTAAAATTAATCCATTTTGTAATGTATATGTGATTAATAGAACCACTAACGAATGCGTTTCAATTCCATTGGTCCATAGGTCCATTGTACTACACAGAATGGGGCATCAAATTCTGCAGCAGAAACCACTTCTCTTATGGGAGAACTATCATCATCATGTGATACAAATGTCTCTGAAGAGAAATCACTACTTTGCGCATATTTGGATGATATGCAGACAGTGCCACAAACCCAAGAAGAGCCAATATCAGAAAAACTCGCAAAAATATACACAGATATTGAGAATTTCGATATTTCAAATGGTCGTTTGCCATTCAATAAAGATGTTTTGCAATTTTTTCAAAATATTAAAACAAAATCACCCCCCTTGAGTGAGCTCGCACAGGTGGTGCTGGCCATACCGGCAACTCAGGTGTCGGTCGAAAGAGCATTCTCTGCACTTCATTTTGTTTTAAGTGAAAAACGTAGCACACTAAGTCCAGAAAATATTAACTCTTTGTTAGTTGTTAAGCTTAACTCATAAAAATCTATATTTTATTATATCTTACCTACATATATCTCTATATATATAAAACTAGTAAAAAACGATCATGTGAAAGTCACAAATGTAGCATACTAAGTGCACAAATTATAATTTCTTTAGGGGCAATTTACTTAGCTCTTAATAAAAGTAAACATGTTGAAATATGTACATATGTACATATGTTAATGTGTCTCGCATTTTATTTTGCTTATGTCTTTCGTGCATATTTCTGTATGTACAACAACGAAACTCCATGTATACAGCAAATTCCATGCGCTCTCTTATTCTCTCTCGCATGGACTCTCTCTGCTCACGCAACCTTTTCAAATAACATTTTGACAGTTTGGTCTTCGAGAAGCGCGCATTTTAAGACCAATTGACTGAGTTGGGCCTGTTATGCGGTTGCTGTTAGACCGATCAGTGCTGTGTGGTCAACCACAGCCACTAAACAGTGAGCGCGCTAACAGAACACATTCGGTTGCGGGAAGCCCGAGAGCGCTTTTGTTTTGTTTTTTCGGTCAGTGACGTGAGCAGAGCGAACTGAAAAAACGGTTGAGAGTTATTTACAAGCTATGCTTTCAGGTGCAACAGCTTGTAAACCTGTGTCATCATTGATTATATTACCTGTAAGAGCAGCGTAAAAACGTTTCACATCTTTCAGGCACTTATTATTCTGGAGTCCATACACATTGAACTCCATGATTAAATTGTCTGAGAACACATGGCGAAGGGCTTTGCCAATTCCACTTGGAGCTATGATGGATTTTACAGCCTTGATCTATAAAAACAAATAATTTATAAAATCAAGTGTACAACAACCTTGCAAGACATATGTTTACTTACATAGATGTCCATATTATCTCCGTTTATTACATCTTCCATTTTTTGCAGATCATCTTCCGTCTGCAATGGAAGTTTGTAGATCAATGGCAGCTCCTCTTTCTGCTGGCGTAGCAGCTGCGCAAGCACGACTTTCTGCTCAGCCAACCCCTCCAATGCCAATTGCAGTTGACCTTTAAATAAAAATAAAAATTTAAAAAAAAAAAATGTCAATAGCTAGGTCATGAATTGTTTCGTACCCTTGATGACTTTCGTCTCCAGCTGCACAGACTCCATGCTCTCTTAAATAATATAAAAAAAAATTAGAGTGTTAATAGAATTAATTCTATTTTCATAATACAATTTGTATTCGTTTTACCTTTCATCTCATCAATTTTTTTGTCCATCCTATCGCAAAATTTAATTTTGTTTCTTCATGGTATGCATATATACTCACGATTTTCGTCGAAGGCAACGCGCACAATTTTTCTAGGTGGGCTTGACATACTTCTGGAAAAGTTTATTGGAGTACAATAGTGGGTTCATAATTTATAAGTGATTGTTTTTGATCAGTACAACCATTTATAATATATAAACTCATTGTCACAATTGTACGACAATACATTAAAGACAAAATTATAATTTGCATCTGGACTAAGAAATTGTTTTTTGTTGTTTTTTTTGGTATACGAACCACGGTAGGTGAATCTTCTAAAGATACTCTTAGCGCCGCCGCTAAAAGTATGTCCGATTCGTACTTAAACAAAGATTATATTTACGCCTACGGACTAAACACCTCCACCAAATTCAAAGCCAAAATGCAAAAGAAATTTTAACAATAAAAGGTAACAATATTACAAATGATCATGTACTATACGAATGTAGCAATGGAACTAGCAACAAATCCACCTTGTATGGTATCCCAATACCTTTGGATTCGAAATCTGATAACAAAAATTTCTCTTCGCCATCAGATGGCTTTGCATCTACTAAATATATTCCTAAGGTCATTGACTCCATAGGTTCTCTATAAAAATGTATAATATTTTTCAACCTTCTAACTATAACTGTACCTCCCATTTCTTCGGAAAATGATTCAATACGAACCGGAATATGAGGTTGAAAATAGCAATAATTGTTTGGACTATCTGTAGATAGGAAAAATCCCTTAAAAACATATGATTTTCCTTTTATTGAAGGTCCAGAAAGGGCTATTGGAGTTATAAATTTCTCTTCAACAATTTTTCTATGTACTTGCTGGAGGATTTGGCTTGGCTTCTGTAACGAGTAACGAGGAAGGCGTCATCATTATCGAGATGACCGAGCCGATGGAATTGTTGATTACGTTCGGGGCACGTGCTTGTTCCGGCTTCCGCCTCGTCGGCAAGAATGGGGGGGATCTTCTGTAGATGTCGAAAGAAATCAAGGTGCTCGTTCCTCTTGGGTTAGCTAATCCATTATTATCACGTGCAGGACGAGATCTCCGATTCTGGACGATTTGAAACAATACAGGCACTAGACTAGGACAGGAGAAAGAAGAATATTGCCATTCTAACACAAATTACTGTCTTGGGATGACCATAGCTGTTATTATAGTCACCTTCGCCCACCCTACCATGATCACTTGAGTCCACTCCCAACCCTAACGGTCAAAGTCGAAGTGATCCCTACAAGACATACATCATTCATTCCCTCCTCCTTCCCATTCGACGCAGGTCTCCCCAATTACTAACGCTTTAGCAGGAATTCATTTTCAATACTAATTTATTTATATGATTAGACAATCTCTTCATTCTAAACCTATTTCCAATTAAACTTCATTCACAATAGGTGTTCAAATCGCAAAAAAAAAAACAAAATTCCTAACAGGTTCGATTAGCTTCATATAAACAGTAAACTAAATATAAGATTCAATAATGGATAAAAATATAAAATGTATAGATAAAATAGAGATCGAATTGTACAATATAAACTAGGTTGCTGCAATACTTAAATGCACGCAAGAATATTGGTCTTTTGGGTTGGCATTAAAAAAGAAAAAAAAAACGAGAAGGCCAAGCTAACTTCGTCTGTGCCGAAGTTTTAATACCCTTGCAAATGCTGTTTTTGAAATGTCAGAGTTTAAGAACGCTTACATAAAAATCTAAAAAAATTTTAACTTAAACTCATTTTCCGACAGATAAACATCGGATTTCGACCAAATTTCACGAATCTTTTTGAAAACATATCAAATTAACAATCGCGGAGTTGAAGAAAGATAAAATTTAAAACAGAAAAGTTTTTCTCACTAAGACACATTTTCCGACCGATCGGTCCTATGGCAAACATACGATATAGTCACCCGATGTCGATCAACTTTTTCAAATTAGTTTGAAAGCGTTTAATATTAAGAATCACCGACTTTAAGAACGATTTACTTGAAAACAAAAAAGTTTTTTTCACTAAGACCCATTTTCCGACCGATCGGTCCTATGGCAACTATAAGATATAGTCAGTCATCCGATTTTGACAAAAATTTGCAAATCTGTTTGAAAGCATATAATATTTAGTATCGCCAAGTTTTATGACGCTAGCATTGAAAACAAAAAAGTTTCTCTTACTAAGACCCATTTTCCGACCTATTGTTCCTATGACAGCTATAAGATATAGTCATCCGATCTTGACCAAAATTTGCAAATCTGTTTGAAAGCATATAATATTAACAATGGCCAAGTTTAAGGCCGCTAACATTGAAAACAAAAAAGTTTTTCTCACTAAGACCCAATTTCCGACCGATAAGATATAGTCATCCGATTTTGACAAAAATTTGCAAATCTGTTTGAAAGCATATAATATTTATTATCGCCAAGTTTTATGACGCTAGCATTGAAAACAAAAAAGTTTCTCTTACTAAGACCCATTTTCCGACCTATTGTTCCTATGACAGCTATAAGATATAGTCATCCGATCTTGCCCAAAATTTGCATATCTGTTTGAAAGCATATAATATTAACAATGGCCGAGTTTAAGGCCGAAGGCCGCTAACATTGAAAACAAAAAAGTTTTTCTCACTAAGACCCATTTTTTGACCGATGGTTCCTATGGCAGCTATAAGATATAGTCATCCGATCCGGTCGGTTCCGACATATTAGCAGCGTGCAGTAAAAAGAAGACTCTGTGCAAAATTTCAGCTCGATAGCTTTAAAACTGAGAGACTAGTTTGCGTAGAAACAGACGGACAGACAGACGGACAGACAGACGGACAGACAGACGGACAGACAGACGGACGGACAAAGCTCAATCGACGCAGCTCGTCGCCCTGATCAAGAATATATATAGTTTATGGGGTCGGAAATGAATATTTCTATGCGTTGCAAACTTCTGGGCAAAATTATAATACCCTTTGCAAGGGTATAAAAAGAAAATAATTGCTTGCGCATATGCCAACATTACACTAACTGCCCTGTTAGACAGTGTACACACACAACAACAACAAAAAACGAGAGCGTAAGTTAAAGTCGGCTCTAACCGACTTCGATATACCCGTTACTCATTTACTCATGAAAACAAATGTTTAATAGCCCTCCTGTGTGCCTGAGGTGGGACAGTAAAGTGTTATAGCGCCCGAAAAAAGTGACATAGTGCCCGCGGGCGTTAAGTCACTCTTAAGAGCGACATATCTCCCGCGGGCGTTATGTCCGCGGACGTTATTACATGCACCCATCTAACTACTCTCAAACGGAAAATAAGTTCCGAGCTAAAACACGAAAGTTATATACGAAACAATTTTGCTTCTTGGAGCGGGAGGCGGCCACTGTGTGTGTGTGTGCGGGCGCGCGTGTGTGTGTGTTTGTGTATAGTAGAGTAGTAGATATTTATTAATATAAATTTTTGGCTTGATTTTTAACCGTCAGCCATAGCATTTGAGTTTTTGTACATTGTTAACGATATAAACAAACAATAATTTAAAACAAAGAAACATAGTTTTCGATTTAAGAATTGACGAAGACGAAAAAAATCTAGGTAGAAAAGATACATAATTTAATTTACAGAAAAAGTTACAAATATTTATATTTATACCCTTGCAAAGGGTATTATAATTTTGCCCAGAAGTTTGCAACGCATAGAAATATTCATTTCCGACCCCATAAACTATATATATTCTTGATCAGGGCGACGAGCTGAGTCGATTGAGCTTTGTCCGTCCGTCTGTCTGTCCGTCTGTCTGTCCGTCTGTCTGTCCGTCTGTCTGTCCGTCTGTCTGTCCGTCTGTCTGTCCGTCTGTTTCTACGCAAACTAGTCTCTCAGTTTTAAAGCTATCGAGCTGAAATTTTGCACAGAGTCTTCTTTTTACTGCACGCTGCTAATATGTTGGAACCGACCGGATCGGATGACTATATCTTATAGCTGCCATAGGAACCAACGGTCAAAAAATGGGTCTTAGTGAGAAAAACTCTTTTGTTCTTAATGTTAGCGTTCCCAAACACGGTCATTATTAATATTATATGCTTTCAAAGAGATTTGCAAACTTTGGTCAAAATCGGATGACCATATTTTATAGCTGCCTTAGGACCGATCGGTCGGAAAATGGGTCGGTCTTACTGAGAAAAACTTTTTTGGTTTCACTATTAGCGTCCTCAAACTCGTCCCTTAATAATATTATATGCTTTCAAACAGATTTGCAAGCTTTGGTCAAAATCGGATGACTATATCTTATAGCTGCCATAGGACCGATAGGTCGAAAAATGGGTCTTAGTGAAAAAAATTTTTTTTTTCTAGTAAATCGTTCTTAAGATCGGTGATTATTAATATTAAACGCTTTCAAACTAATTTGAAAAATTTTGTCGAAATCAGATGACTATATCTTCAGGCTGCCATAGGACTTATCGGTCGGAAAATGAGTCTTAGTGAGAAAAACTTTTTTGTTTTAAATTTTATCGTTCTTAAACTTGGCGATTGTTAATTTGATATGTTTTCAAAAAGATTCGCGAATTTTGGTCGAAATCAGATGTTCATCTGACGGAAAATGGATTTTAGTTACAAAAGTTTTTGATTTTTATCTAAGCGTTCTAAACTCTGTCATTTCAAAAACAGCTTTTGCAAGGGTATAGTATAAAAACTTCTGCACAGACGAAGTTAGCTTGGCCTTCTCGTCATTTATAATAGCGGTTCTATATTTTAGCGCCTGTTGTAGAAAGGAGGATAATGTTGTCCAGTTCTTGCCATTTAGCCAATTTATGACGTCTGCTTCTGAAAGGAAACGGCTTCCCAGATGGGCGCTTCTTATCTCAGCTAAAATTGGGCATACCCCAAGCATGACGTCTTCAGTTGCGTGCAAATTACAGAGGCTACAATCTGTGTTAACAGAGCTCCAGTGCGGCCTATAGTTGAGACTAAGCATCTCACAGCGTGCCCGACATATAAGTGAGATTGCTTGAGTGTCATAACGGTCATGAAAATAGTTAAGCGATTCCAGATTCAGCTCTAGTTTTTTGTAAGTGTTTCGGACCGCACTTTGCCTGGCTTGACTTAGAAAAGAGTCTTTTTCTCTGATAACAGCTTTCTCCAACAGCAATTGGTGAGATCTTTCCCATGATCCGACGCTTTGAAGGTCTATGGATACCTCCTCATGATCCTGAAATAAGGACAGCCAATTGTCAAAAATTTGTGATTTTTCCGACAGCATCATAGCAGTGACTGTTTTGGCTAGTCTACAATTCGGCATATCCATAACTTTCCGTATGTATGTGAAGTGGTTTTGCAGACCGTAGAAGAATAATGAAGGCAGGCCGGTTTCTAAGTGGAGCGCATAGTTTGGAGTAGTGCGGGGTAGTTTAAATATCCGTTTAATAAACAGCCTTTGCAGTCGCTCCACCTCCTCATATCTGCAGTATCCCCAGACTTGAGATGCATAGCACATTACTGATCGAACAGTGGCTTCAAACATTCTGAATTTAGTGCTCGGCAAAATATGTCGTTTTCCGAAAAAGTTTCTCCAAGTGCTATTAATTGCTTTCTTAGAGTCTTGCAGTTTTTCTTGTAAGTGCGGTTTGAAGCTTAAATTTCCAGTGATAGTCACGCCAAGATATTTAAAAGTTTTTACCGTTTCCAGCTCAACGCCATTTAAAAACCATCTGTCTACCCTTGCACTACGGCCTCTTCTGTCTTTCACAATCAAAACTTTCGTCTTATCCACGTTTATCTGTAAACTCCATTGTATGCAATATTCAGAGAGCTTATTAATCATGGCTTGAAGCATCTCGGGGGACTCTGCTAGTAGCGCCATATCATCTGCGTACATTAATGCCTTGGTGGTGGTGCCATTAATGTTAACGCCTCCAGGAAGGTAGGTTGTAACGTCGTCGACATAAAGTGAAAACAGAAGTGGGCTAAGGAGGCATCCTTGCTTTACTCCAGTGTTATTTGGAAACTGATCCGAAAGTTGTCGTCCATCCCAAACAGCGAAGGTGTTTTCTTCGTACAGGCTTGAAATCATATTAATGAAGCGCGTCGATACTCCTAGGAGGCTTAACTTTAGTAGTAAACTTCTACGGTTAACGGTATCGAACGCTGCCTTGAAGTCTATAAAACAGATATACAGCTTTCGCATTGAGGAGAGGTAAGATTTGGCAATTGCAGTAAGCACAAAAACGCTATCGACTGTTGAGTAGCCTCGGCGAAATCCAAATTGAAACTCGCTAAGGATATTATGATCAGTTACCCAGTTCGAAAGTCGTCTTAGCAAAATCGAGGCAAACAACTTCATGGCTGCATTTATGCAGGATATGCCCCTGTAGTTGGAAGCTGATGTAGGGTCTCCTTTCTTGTAGATTGGGAAAATTATGCTTTCCCTAAAGCTATTTGGAGTGCTGGCTGAGCGCAGGATCTGATTATAAGCGTGCGTCATCATGTTGATGCACAGCGGGGTGGCATTCTTAAAGAATTCAACAGGAACTCGGTCAAGTCCTGGGGCTTTGTTAGATTTCGCCGTTTTAATGGCCAGACGCACTTCCGAATTAGAAATGCACGCATCAAGGACTTCCACTGTCGTGTACGGGAGCGCATATTCAAATTGGGCTGGAGGATTACTCACAAACAATGTCATTTTGAAGTGTTCAGCGAGACTGGAGGCGTCCGCTTGTATGGGATTTCTCGAAAAACTCCCGTTTAGCTTTCTTGCTAGTGCCCAAAACTCTTTGCTGCTGTTGACCCTGGCTATTTCAAATTCCATGTGCTGATAGTACTGCTGCTGCTTAATTTTGCATAGGTTCTTAAAGGCGCTATTTGCTTCCTGATAGTTGGTCCTAGAGTCTGGTGCGTTTTCCATCCTAGCAAGCTGAAGTAGATCCATCGAAAGTTTACGAGCTGCCTTGCAGTCCGCATCAAACCAGGGCTGTGAAAACGATGTAGTATGTGGCCTTTGCATGCAGGCGGCAGCCTTGGAAATGCTTTGGGTTATCAGGTCGATGTCAGGTTCCGCTTGACCCACAGAGGAGAGTAGACTGTTTAGCTTAGAGGCATAAGCACCTGCCCATCTTTCGCGCCATTTAAGCTTAGGTAGAAGATGATTTTTATTTCCGTGAACGTACAGCTCACTTCTCGACTCAATACAGACTTCTACCGGCATGTGGTCAGAAAATATTTCGCCTTTCACTGTTAAGTCGGTAACAATATCATGCCATTTGCCACGCACCATGCAATAGTCGATTACTGAGCTTGACTGATGTCTGAGAAAAGTAAGATGTCCTTCAGAATCGCCCTTTGTTCTACCATTTAGCGTTAGCAGGTCCAGTGTCTCACACATTTCAATCATCTTTACGCCCCTATTATTTACGATCTTGTCCCTAGAATTTCTGGTTGTGCACGCAAAGCCCCTAGCCGTATCAACACCTTCCGTGAATCCTTGAAGAGTCCCACATCGCGCGTTGAAATCTCCCGTGACTAGAATGTTTTCATTCCCTATTTCCATGCAGAGGTCATAAAGTTCCTCGAAATCTGCATTCCAATTGTTGCAATTGAGATAAACTGGTATAATGTGAAAGGCATCATTTGCTATTTCGCATCTTAATACTGTTGAGGATCCTATATTTGTGTAGTTCATACGGTATAAGTTGGGAGTGATTTTCTTTATTCCGTAAAGACGACCACCACTAGCTCGACCTCTATTTGCCGAACGTCGAGCTGGAGTCCAGTGGAGGTTGAAATCATGAAAATAGTTTTCGTATTCGGCAAAGTTTTGATCAACAAAGGTTTCAAAGAGTAGGACAATATCGAAGGAATTAATGAAATCAAAAAATTTTCTATGTATCAGTTTACTGCGGAGCCCAGCGATATTGTAGGACAGGATCTTAAAACTATTATTTGTATGGCTGATGGTTTTTACAAGTTTTTTGGTCTCGATGCTTGAAGTGTTTCATAATTTATAATATCTGGATTCAAGCCGGGGAAATTTGCCTTCAGAATGGGGAATCCTTTCTCCTTGTTGCACATCAGCTCCTTATTTACATTGAAATAGAACCAGTCGTTTCCAATTTTCATCGAGTCATTTTTAATAAGGATCTTCTCGTCCGCTTTCATGCCTTTTAGCTTAATCTTCAATTGAAAAAGTGCTGCTTTGTACTGTTGTCGTTGTTCACAAAGATCCTTTTCAACGTAAATGTTTATGCCCACGAGGTTTCTTGCATTTTTCAATATCTGGTTTGCGGTTTCCACAGATTCCATTTCAGCAATCAGCTGCCTTCCAGCTGCTCGTTCAGAAAGAGTTCTCACATTTCGAATAGCTGGAGCGTTTATTTTCAGTTTTTTTGTGCACGAGTCGTGCACGGCTTCACGGGGATCCTTATTTTTCGGCATGTTTCTGAAAATAACATTATTTTGTTTAGCTTGAGTTAACAGCCTTTGGATGTTGGCTTGATCTTTTAGTTGTTCCTCTCGTATTTTCTCCAGTTCGTGCTTTAGCATTTGATTCTCCGCTTTGATGTCTTCTATTTGATCCGTAACTTGGCTTAGCTTTTCGTTCAAGCCTTTGATGTCATCTTTGGAAGCGACGTTCATCATTTTTTCATCAAGTGACGAGTCTATTGTGACTTTCATAGCCCTAATCATTTCCTCCATTGAAAAACTTGGCTGGTTTACATTGCTGCTGCTACAGGATGGGGTTTGGGGCTGCTCCACAGCTTTTCTTTTGGCCGATTGCACACCAGTTTGTCTCGGGGGAGTACGCTCAGGGGCCAAAGTATAGAATTTGATTTGAGATTTATGTAAGTTGAGCTATTAATTTTTTAATATTTTTAAACTCAACAGCCGCCCAGGTAATCGTTTCGGGTACTGGGTAGGGGTGAGAGTGCATCGGGTACTAGTCGGTTATCGGTATCGATTATCAAACCTATCGGCGACGCGCATGTGTGAGGGAGTCAGCTGATCCTCAAAGTTCCATCCAGAAAGAGTAAGAGCACATTTGAGTGTTTTTCCGCTTTCCCTGCCTTCTCCCCTCCTCACGCAAAAACTCACAGACTGGCAAATAAACAATTGTCACTCACCGACGTTGTTGTTTCTCGCCTATATGTTGTTGCAGTTGGACTAGGCAAGCACTCCTCACGGTGCCCCGCACCTCCTGCTATGTTGTATTGGGTGCTCCGTTTGTTGACAATAATTTAGGCTGCTGCCAGACGTGAGTTTACCCTGTTTGGGATCCGACGATAGTACTCCAGACTCTTGAGTTGTACTTGCAGTAGCCACAGCTTCGTCACACAATAAAACATTTAATTTTTAGGAAATTTTCCCGCGAGCACAAAATCAGCGCAGCTTCTTCCTTGCAGGGTTGCCAGCCTGTCTCCGTTTGTGTATATTTGTGTGTTTTAATATGTGTCTCAATTGAACAGGGTATTTTGTAGTCGGGAAACTCGACTACAGCGCTCTTACTTATTATACTCTGTACCAAAGCTACACAGAGTATATTAAGTTTGTGCAAAAGTATGTAACAGGGAGAAGGAATCATTTCCGACCCTATAAAGTATATATATTCCTGATCAGCATCAACAGCCGAGTCGATATAGCCGACTTTCTTTCTTGTTTGTTTTGTGTATGCTACACGAAAATGTTCAACGAGCTTTGAGCTTTAAGTTTACTCGTACCGCATATGAAGCTTGGGTGATTGATCATACATGTGTAAGCTCGCTGCGGTTCTCTGTTACTGACTTTAGCAAAGCGTTTGATTCTGTAAATCATTTTCTTCTCTTGCATAAGCTTTCAGTAATAGGTTTCCCTGAATTACTGCTCAAATGGATCTCTATGTATCTGTCGAATCGTACTCAGCGAGTCTTATTTAATTCAACTCCATCAAAAGTAGTGAATGTCTTTTCTGGTGTCCCTCAGGGGAGTCATCTTGGCCCATTGCTTTTTGGTCTGTTTATAACTGACCTCCCCCAGGTAATTATCTCATCACACGTTTTGATGTATGCGGATGATGTAAAAATTTCGATATCCTTCAAGAATGATCTTGTCAGCCTTCAATCTTGGTGCCAAAACAATTTGAGGTATTTAAATCATTCAAAGTGCAAGTACATGACATTTTACCGCAATAGACCTTAATTGTTTACTTACTCTATTGGGCACAACAATCTGGAACGCATCCAAACTATGACTGACCTAGGTGTTTTATTCGATCATAAACCGTGTCGGCATTATATAAATACTGCGTTTTGGCTTTTATTAAACGCTGGTCAAAGGAATAAGATGATCCATATAACATCAAACTTCTGTTTACCTCTCTTGATCTTGCGATCCTCGAATATTGCTCTTGCGTTTGGTCCCCTCAGTATGATAAGTATCAAGACCTTATAGAAAGTGTTCAACTACAATTTCTTCTTTTTGCATTGCGCGGCTTAAATTGGGAGCCTCATCGCCTACTACCATCGTATACTGACAGGCTACGGCTAATAAATCTGCCAACGTTGAAAAATCGGAGAACTTGTCTTGGCGTCATATTCGTACATAAGCTGATCAATGGCGATATTATTTCGTGCTACCTTCTCAGCCTGCTCCAATTTGCTGTTCCAACAAGAGTTACGCGGTCGTATCAACCTCTTGCACTGAGCATGTGTAGGACGAATTTCGCACTGCATGACCCTTTTCGCGTTGTATTTGCGACTTATAATATCTTGTACCATTGGTTGTCAACTGAATGTTCTCAGTATATTATTTCAAATAATATATTGTTTTTATTCTCTCCGCGATTTTGATCCTGTCGTTTCCATCCACTTGATGTGAGCCTGGGCATATCAATATACTCTCTTATCTGGATGGTGAAGCAGGTTAAATACTATGTAAACCTTTAATGGTGACAGAAAATTGTTAACTATTATTCTACAAATAAACAAATACCATTTTAAAGACCCATAAAAAAAGTTTCAACAGTAAAACATTTCTTTTTTTGCCCACAGAACAAGCGACAAATGGCAGACTTTAATTATAAGCAATTTGAGGTACAATTGTATCTGCGAGATACAAAATAAAATTATTTTTTTGAACCTTCACTTTTAGCTTTTGATGCTGATGTTTCTCAAAAAGTGCAAAACTAAAAGTGACTAAGTATGAAAATGAGTTAAACAGACTCCGGCTTGGGTGGCAATTATATTTGGCAAACAAAACAACAACAAAACGAGAGCGCAAGTTAAAGTCGGCTCTAACCGACTTCGATTTACCCGTTACTCATGGAAAGAAATGTTTAACAACCTTCCTGTGTGCCTGAGGTGGGTCAGCCGAAAAGTATGCAAAATTTTTTAACTCGGCTATTTATCATCCGATCTTGATGAAAATTTCAGGGCTTATAAATGTTGCGAATATAAATCTAAGTTTTAAATTTGAGATCGATATCTCCGAAATTGTGGGAGATATTCAACATTTTTTATTGTGGGGGCGGGGGTGGGCGTGGCAAAAATTTGAAATAAACTTGATCTGCGTGCAGACAATAGGAGTCTACATTTCAAAATTGGTTGCTCTAGCTCTTCTAGTCTCTGAGATCTAGGTGTTCATACAGACAGACGGACAGACGGACGGACGGACAGACGGACATGGCTATATCGACCCGGCTGTTGATGCTGATCAAGAATATATATACTTTATATGATCGGAAATGATTCCTTCTGCCTGTTACATACATTTGCATGACTTTAGTATACCCTTTTACTCTACGAGTAACGGGTATAAAAATATATCAGCCAAACTCTTGAGAAATGACCTCAGGAGCATAATCACTTACATGCACATACTTTTCACTCCGGCTGGACTCCAAAAGTGCTTTCGTGAACTCCGGTCGCAGCAATTAAATTTTGTTGTTGCTGGCAGAAATTATGTCAATTTAACCCAGGATCGATGTGCATAGGCTCTCTCTACTTTTCTCTTATCATATGCTCTCTTTCTTCTCTCTTCTCTTTTCCGTCTATTCTCTCTTTCGTACAGTAATTTCAAAGCAATAAAATGGAAGGCACTTCTAACGGAAAGTGAAAAGCAGAGAGACGAATAATCGCAACGGAGAGAGATGGAGCAGCACTACACTTTTAACGGCATTTCTTTGCACTTTGCGCTCTCCTTTTTAACTTATTTGCCGCCACACACAAAAGAAAATTGAAAATTAATTATGCACAAGGGTATAACTGATTGATTGCAAAAAAAAATGATATCGCAAGCGTCTTTCACATGTTATATCTTTCACAGTGGCTCTTCCGTAACTTTTACGCGTTTTCCGACCTTTTCTCCGATTTTCCTTAGCGTTTTGCTGACCTCCACCACCAAAACGACCGGCGTGTTTAACCAATTCGCTCGAACTGAAGTCTACTCTGCCTACGTCTCGCTGATATTCTCGTCTCCTTCGTTCCGTTGATTTGCCAAGAGCGCGGCCTGGGTCTCTTAGCTTTTGATTTAGTTTTGGGGAAGAGAAATCATTTATGCAAATCAGCTGCTACTCAAAAACATTGGCGCAGTGAGGTTAATGCCCTTTTTCTGCGATGCGCCTGTCCCTCCACATATACGTAGGCTTGGTTATACGAGTAAGAGGAAAATCCTAAATTAGCGCAATTTAAGGCCTGGTAAACTTTATGTACGAAGGCGATGCATTTATCCTACTGGAGGTTGATAGGACAAAGAATAAAAAAAATTCCTAACCTCTACTACCCAACCAAGCTCTTATTGAGACTCACCATCATGGATCTGGCGCCGACGAAAATTATAAAATAATTAGGCGTGCTGCCTGTTCCCTTTCCTTTTCTGGCTGACTGGTGCTGCTATTTTGTATCGGTGCACTCGCGTTTAATTAGTTTTCACTTGGATTTCTCAGTTCGAGTCACTTGAAAAGAAACTTTGTGCAAAATGATGATGCACGTCTGTCGATGAGGAATGCCAAAATAGGAAAGAAAGATGCCGCCCTCTATGGCGTCCAAGAAATCTTTTAACAGGGATGTGGCGACAGTTGCCATATTAGTTGTGGCTGACAATTAGGCATGTTAACAACTCGTGATCAGCTGCCCCCATGGATCCTTCAGTAACCATTGCCTGATTTTGGGCTGAGCTCTTTAATATTTATCCTATGTTTGGGCGACAATCTCTACCACACTTTCGGACAGAACTCTTAAGCGATTGCAAATAGTTTTCGAAACCATATGAACAGCCTGCAATAGGATCGCCAACTTGGTGGATTGTCTGCTTAACATGAAGTAAGCTGTGGACATTGTATGACACACTGTTTTCACCAAACAAAATTGGAAAATACTCAACAAAGAGGTTCAACATTTTCTGTGCAACTTCCAAGTTTACATCGCGTGTTTTTGGGGAAGAAAGAAGTCTACATGAACAATGCAAGAGCAAAAACTCGTAATACTGCTCATCGTCAACTTCATCTCGTAAAGCAACAATTCCAGTATATAATAGGAACTGTCTAAATTCAGTGGCCTTTCAATGCAGAAGCTCATTTAAGGCCCTAGGCTTTCGTGCAAACTCTTTCGGCACACACTTTCGAAATTGCAACAAATGGTTCGAAATATTGTTTTTATTTCTCTGCGCCAATTTTGTTACAACTTTGTTGTTTTGAAAGCGAGTTAAAATTTTTCGCATTACACCTAATTCAATCAAGTGCATGCAATCTAAAGGAATCTGGGTTACCATGCAAGTATTTAGTTTTTCTAACGCACACTTTTCTGTCAGAAACTGACTCCTGTGAGGACTTGGAAACTTTCTATTCAAAAAGTCAATGTCAGTTTTAAGAACCCCTGATTTTGTACTGTATGTCAAAGTTTTATCAATTTTTTTGCCAACTTGATCACACTTTGTACAACCGTAGCTGGATGTGTGGCCAGCAGTGCCACTTTTGCAAGTGCATCGCAAACGACTGCACGAAGTACAAGTTTTAAGCTTTTTCCATCCACATCCAAGCCACCTTGCATTATCTCAGACATCTCAGACGAATACTTATTTAAGAACTCATCACAGTCTTTTGGCTTACTTTTACCTAAAAACACACCGACTGGAAATATGGGAACACCTCTTATATATTGATTATTCTAACTAAAATTGGCCACAGTTGGGCCTTAGAACTGTTAAATAACGGTAGTCCGTCAACATTGATGTCGATACTAACTTCATCTGGAAGTTGTATGTCATCGCATAATTTTTTAAGTTGATTTTTTAGCCCAACATGAAGATATGAGCCACCATCAATGTCTTCAATGTTAGGCTTTAACCTGTCCTGAAATTTATAAAAATGACTAACGTTTAAATTTTCCTCGCGTAAAATTCTAATTAACTCAATCGTAAAGTCGCGTCTTGGCTTATACTTTTTGTACCACCCTCGGAGTTTTTCGTTTAGAGTGATTTGGTCACTTATATTGTCAGTTGGGTGTCCAATTCTAAGTTCTTGTCCAAGTCGAAGTCTGTAGCTAGATTTTCCCTGGCTTCTTCCCTTGCGGCAATAACACTTGCAACACCAATCTCATTTTCTAGTTGTTGCAGCTCACGCCTCAACAGTTCCCTTTCTTGCTCCTTCAAGCGTCTCAAACGCCTATCGCTGATCATTTTTTGTTTTTAATATTGTTACCTGTTATTATTTTTAGATGTATGATATTTTGCTTATAGCACTTTTAATCTTGAATATTTATTTAATTTTATTTTCAAACACACGCAATCAGTGAGGCGTCACAAAATGAAATAACTTCTGACGCCTAAAAAAAATTAGAAAAAACACATTGCAAAGACGACACCCGAAAAAACGGGATGGCAATGCACTTTGTTATTGTTATTTTTGCCTTCTTTTAACTTGTCGCGCCGCGTTTATGCTTTACACTTTCGATGCTCAAAAATATGGCAGGGTATTATGGTTGTGCATTCTGTACACTGTTTTCGACTTTTTTATAAGGCCGAACTGGATAGTCTTAACAAACATGTGTGCCATAGTTTATAAAAAATTCATTATGAATAAAATCTCTTTAATATTTAAAACAATTGTAAACAGCATGCTATGCTATATCCTTCGTTACATTTAACTCATATCATACAATAAAGTATTGAACCAATTTATGAATAAAAAAGTATTAACATTTGTATCAAGAGATTGAGAGAAGCTTGGGCCTGGCCCTCCTGGAGGTGCTGTTCGAGCCAGTTTTACTTTACATTTGTATCAAAGGGTATTTTATAGTCCACATTCCGGAAAAACATGTTTTTTCCTATTCTTTTTGTCGGGTTAGACACTAGCGAATAACTAGCGCAGAATTCGCTAGCTTTTCGCTAGCGAAACTAGGGCGGTAGTGCCTTCGGAACTAAAGGAATGCAATCACGAATTTTGGCGCGTACTCACACACACACATGCTGACGGCGTCTGCAGCATGCGATCGAACGAATTTTGGCGGGTACTCACACACACACGACCAGCAGGCGCCATGTTTTGTCCACGAAAACAAATGTGGCGATTTTGATTTGCGAATCAATTACCAGGATTCATGCCTCGACAACTGGATACCTGACGACTCCGCTGGCGCCCCGAAAATGGAACGGATCGTCCACAGTAAGGAGAGCTACTGGTTTGAAAATGACTCCGGCAACGCATACACACATTCACACACACAGACAGCATCTACCAGCGCTCACACACAAATACAAACAGCAATTTTTTTGTGCAAGTGAGACCGACCGCTGTCCACGCATGTTGTCCACCGACCTCCTGTCTGTCGCCCGGTCCTGCACGTCCAACCGTTCACATCCTGCTGCAGCCCAGGCTGTCCACCAACCGCTGCCCACTAAAACGTCCATCGCCCAGCCTACCTTTCATCCGCTGCTCACGCATGCTATTTGTGTGCGCCCAATCCGACTCTTCAACTACAAGTAACCGATCTCACGTTGGTCAAGCATCCGACCAATTTTTTTAGATCTTACATTGTACGCAGCCTGCCAGGCGATCGATCATACTTATGGAAGTACGTCGCGCAGCTGAATTCGGATCTTCTTCGTATCTTTCGTCGTCGCCGATGCTCTGGCACAACGATCCCCATACCTGACCGACCACTAGCAACATGCTACAACTCGAGACGCTCTTTGTTTGGCAATTGATGACAGCCTGAGTCTACCTACAAGTTCTCGATCTCACCACGAAAGTCATTAACGAGAGGCACCACGAAAGTCCACAACGAGCGGCAACACGAAAGTTCACAACGCGTCGCAAACGAAAGTCCACAACGTGTGGCAATATTCAATAAAGTTAGTGACACATTAAACCCTCGTAGCTAAACCATTTGCTTGCCAGTTTGTTATATGGCAGCTATACGATATATTCATCAGATTTGGATCAAACTCGTCAAAATTGTGTGGAAACCAATAATATATATAACTGGAAAGCTTAATGACGCTACCATTAAAAACAAAGAGTTTTTCTCACTAGAACTACTTTTTCAACCGATCGTTCCTATGGCAGCTATAGGCTATAGCCATCTGATTTGAATCAAACTTGACAGAATTGTGTGGTATCATTTAGTATTGATCAGTAACAAGTTTGAGAGCGATAGCAATGAAAACAAAAAAGTTTCTCCTACTAAGACGTTTTCTCTGAACTAACTTTTGTATGGCAGCTATACTATATAGTTGTCCGATTTTCATCAAACTTGGTGGAATTATGTAAAATCATAGCAAATTGAGAAAACCGAGTATTGGGGGCGTTTGCATTGAAAACAAAAAAGTTTTTCTCATTAAAACTAGTTTTTTGACCGATCATTCCTATGGCAGCTATATGCTATAGTCATCCGATCCGGCCAGTTTCGACAGATGTGCAGCGTATATGTACCAAAATGCTTCGTGCAAAGTTTGGTTAAGATAGCTTTTAAACTGACGGAGCAGATAGCATAGAAACAGAAGGACGGACGGACGGACAGACGGACATGGCTATATCAATTCAGCTCGTCATGCTGATCAAGAATATATATACTTTATGTGGTCGGAGATGCTTCCTTCTATGCGTTACAAACATCTGGACAATTTTAATATACCCTCTATAAGGGATATAAAAAATGGTAAAAACTCTCGCCGGTAGCACTCCGGGCACGCTGGGCGATTTAGCAAGGAGGAGGAAGTACACAGCCAATTAATTGGTTTAACAATTGGACAATTCGGTTAAGCACGTGTGTTCATTACCAGAGAAAAAACTAGAGAGAGAGGCTAAAGCGATAGACAAAACGTCATCGCCTGTCATCGTTGATCGATAACGATCAGTGACGCCGACCTGAGTTTCTCAGATGGGATTTCGCAGCTATTCCATATACTTGGATCCCATATCTCCAGGCAGGTGCTATGATAGCTTTGTATATATGCACCTTATTTCGGAGTGACAGCTTGTTTCTGCTAGAGAGAAGCCATTCCACTTTTTTTACTTTACGATAAAGTAACCTTACAAGAGCGTTGATATGGGTTCCAAATGTAAGGCGCTTGTCCAGATATATTCCCAAGTATTTATGTCCAGGTAAGTGACGTAAAAGCTGATTGTTGAAGAATACGCCTGGACACTCATCATGACGAAGTGTATAAGTTACACTGACACTTTTAGCTAGGTTAAGCTCAATGTTCCATCGTTTCGCCCATCTGCTGAATCGATACACATACTGTTGAACGACATCAGTGGCATTATAGATACACGAGTCTCTCGCCATAATAGCTGTATCGTTAGCAAATGTTGCAACGAGTAAGTCTTGGGGGTCTTCAATGGGTATTGTTTTTCCGGTAGGCATATCACAAGTGTAGAGAGAGTAGAGGGTTGGTCCAAGGACACTTCCTTGAGGCACACCAGCGCGTATTACCCTCTCGCTGGAAACAGCCCCTTCCAATACGACCGAGAAGGTCCTTTCCGATAGAAAGCTTCTCACAAGGGTGTATAGTTGAGGCAGTAAGATGTTTTTTACCTTACATTGTAGTCCAGCATGCCACACTCTATCAAAAGCCTGCCTTATGTCCAGGTAGACCGCAACCGCGGACTCCTTAGCCTGGAATCCGTCGAGAATGAAGTTTGTGATCCTATTCAGCTGCTCAGGGGTTCCGTGTACTTTCTAAACCCGAACTGAAAAGGAGGTATTCTGCCTCTCACCCCATCGATTGCCATGATTCGGGCTAGAATACACCTCTCGAAAATTTTTGCTATTGTGGATAGGAGGCTGATCGGACGGTATGAATCGACCTCAGACGGGCTTTTCCCAGCTTTATGGATCATTACGATCTGAGCCTTTTTCCACGCCTTCGGAAAGTGACCCAGTCGCAGTGCCGCGTTGAAAATTAGGACCAGAAAGAGCACCGCTTTTACTGGGAGGGCTTTGATGACCCTATTGTCAAGTCCATCCTCGCCTGGTGCCTTTTTATTGTTAAGAACCTTGATCTGCCCCTGAACCTCCTCCAATGTGATTGGTGGGACTGGGGGCGTTAGCTGCCCTGGGGTGTAAAGAACCTGATCTACAAGCCTCCTACGGCTGACCGAAGTCGTTTGAGGGGCGTAAATCTGTCCTCTAAGTTTACCGCAAATGCTGCTGCCTGCTTCTTGTTACTCCTGGTGAGAGACCAGAGAGCAAAATTGGTACTCACATCAGAAGTAACGCATTCTAGGAAACGGTCTGTGGCATCCTGCCCAAACCTAACGAGCAGCTTCTTAACCCTGTTAGCCACTCTTTTATATACCCTTTCTACATTAGGGTCTCTCGTACAAGTAAACTGCCTCCGCAGTCTTCATTTGATGAGCAGTAGACCATCGAGGGCAGGTGGAAGGCGAGATTGTGGTCGGCGATTCTGTAGAATTTCCGATGGGCGCGCTTTAAGGGCTGCTGCATGCACCTTATTTACGAAGATTGCATGCGCATCCTCAATATCCTCAGGAAGGGTAATCTCCAGGTTGAGGTCAAAGGTTCTCTCCAGATCCTTCCTTAAAAGGGCCATGGCAGTGTCAGCAGAAAATAACCGACCATTTGTCACCCTGGTTCGAGGAGATCCTTCCAGTTCAATCACTAGGGGGAAGTGGTCGGATGAGAGTGAATATTGCATGCTAATGCTCAGTTCATCAGAACGCAGTCCGTTAAAAATACAGAAGTCAATTGCGCTGGGGGTGTTTCGATTGTCGAACGGGAAGTGGGTGGCCCTGCCCGTTGCCAGGATCTGGGCTGAAGTGGCAACTAGAGCTTCTTGCAAGCTCCTTCCTCTCGAGTCGTTTCTATAGCTGCCCCAGAACCTGTGTTTAGCGTTGAAGTCCCCACCAATAAGGAACTTATTCCCAAGCCTGTTAAAAAGCCCCGCAAAGTCAGCTGTAGACAATGGGAGGGACGGGGGTAAGTACAGCGACGATATGACCAGCTCTCCTTTGCTAGTAGCCACCTGGATTGTCGCCATTTGTAGTTGAGTCAGCCTACCATGAACCAATTGAAAGTACGACACATCTCGTCTTACTAAGATAGCAGCCCCTCCTCTGGGTGTGTGGCTTGGGTGGTTTGCTCTGTGAACAACATAACCTGGGATGTGAACAGAGACGCCTGGCTTAAGCCATGTCTCAGATATAAGCATGATGTCAATAAGTTGATCAGCAAGGAACTGCTTAAGCTCATCAATACCATTTGCAAGCCCGTGGGCATTCCGAGTCCGAGGCGCAATGACGGAGCCATTATTTGTTGATCTTTAAAAGCGACAGGCAGATGGTTCTGAGGAACTCATTGTTCGCCTTCAGCTCCAATAGCATTTCATGTAGGGTATCCATTTCAGCGTTAATGGCTTTAATTGCCATTTCCAGCCTCGTATTCTCGTTGTCGCCTGGCTCATGATCAATGTTAGCTTGCTGGGAACCAGTAAATGGCATTTGGTGACGTCCAGGTGGCACCTCACTATTGCAAGTGGGGACCATATTGTTGTTGTTTAAGCATCTAGTCCTCGGAGGGTTTACTACGAGAGTCAGCAAAAGAGATTCCTTTTTGCAGGAGCGCTGATGGGATGACATCAGATCGAGAAGAGCTTCTAATGTTGATTCTGTCTTGCGTAAGTCGCCCTCCTGCACTCCTCGGGTTTATGTCAACCGTTGGCATGCGCTCGTTTCGCTTTGCTATTTGGACTTTGCATCCCTTATACCTGGCAGGGTGAGGTCCTCCACAGTTGACACATATAATTGTATTGCTCTCACAAAGGCTGGTGGGATGCTCTTCTGCACATCTTCCTCAAATGTACGGGCGGAGACAATAATTTTTAGTATGTCCAAAGCTGTAAAACTTAAAGCATTGAATATTCTCCATAGATTTTTTGTTTTTTCCACTGTTACTCTTTGTTTTCCAATACGCTGAAGCTTAAGCGCGTCCTTGTTGTTTGTTGCTTGGGTCTACAAAAAAGTAGTTATTAGGGAACACTTTTTCTCTTTTGACTCCATTTTCCTCGTAAGTCACAATGCGAGGAGGGGGTTGTGAACCCTCGTCGCTTCATGACCTTTGGAATGAAACGCTGTCTTAATGACTTCCATCGGGGTGGTGTGTGCAAGGTTTCGCATAAACAATTGGTACGGCTTATCTTCACGTAGTTGGTATGTATAATGACGGGTACCATGATCTCGAAGAAAGCGAACCAGCTTACGGTATGAATTGGAGTCTTCAGTATAGACTGATATAATGCCAATACGTCTCACTTTGATGGAGTAATTTTGGGATCCAATCAAGGAGTCGAGCTGCTGTTCCATGGAGTATACATTTGGAACATCCTCCATATTAATGGGTGGTGGCTTATGCTTTTTACGAGATGTTTCTGCGCTTTCCGTGGCCTGGGCAGTATTCATGGGTTCCGCTTCCTCCTCTGCTTGCACTACCTCAGCTTCTGTTGGGTTATCCTCTTCCCCATCGTTTGCCAGAATTGCGTAACGATTAGTCGAGGTGAATGGGTCACTGTTATCAATAGATGTCCGTTTGGGTTGGGAGTTTCACCGCAGGGGCGGTGGCACGCGCTTACGCCTTTCTGATTGTCGAGCAACTGGAGGTAGCATAGGAAATGCCTCCTGATAAACTAGTTTCATGGCTGCTGAGTCAGACATGCGGTGATTAGCAGAGTCACTGACTGAGTCTAAGGATGATGCCACTCTATACTGCAAAGAGGCAGTAGAGGTCGTTGTTATCGATGACATTGTAGTTGGACAGTTCCCGTTTTCTTCAATTCCGGTAGTAGCCGTGGATATGCATGAAGATTTCCAACTAATATTATTTTTGGCAACGCCCACCTCTGGATTTCCACCCTTTGGTAATACGTATGGAGACGAGGATGTCCTATAGCTCATGGAACGTGTGACAGGCCGGCTCGGAATACTCGCAGTGGAACTTGAAGCCGAACAAGGGGGTTCCTTCCTTGAATGTGAGTGTCGCTATGTGGCGGGATGTTGATGTTGGCCGTGGTAGCCAAGGGGCGTGGAAGCTCCGTTTTGGGGGCGTGTAATTGGGCCAATCCCCAGGTGAGAAATAAAATCGATATCCAACAGACTGGGGATATCACTTTCTACCATGACAAAGTAGTGCTGAAGTTTTCGGCCAGCAATAGCCAAACGCACAGTGGCTTTGGCTGTGGCCACAAACTGCTCCGAGGAAGGGCCTTGTAGGGTCACCTGACAAGGGGTGACAGGCAGTGGCGCCTTGAGGTCTCTGGAGTTCAGCAGCGACAAGGTCGAGTCTGTGTCGATTACAAAGCGAACCAAACGTTTCTGTAAAAAGAGAAGACAATGTAGGTTCTGGTCATCGAGGGTACCAAAGGTATACGTAGCTTTGGCAGGCGGCGTTGTGGTCCCACGGTGGACGGTCCATGGTGGATCGCCGGTCTCCTGGTTGTGGTCACCCGAAAGCGGAAACACGATATTGGACTGTGAAGACGCTGGCTCTTCGGAAATCTCGGGGAGCGGCGGCTCGTGAAACAACAGGGCGAGGAAGGTCTCTGCTTCTTCCGAAGGAGGGTAGGTTCCGTCGCGTGTTTGCTCTGACGGTGAAAGGCTCGCAGCGAGATGCTTCGATGAGTCGGAGGCCAATAATGTGGCTTCGGTCAACTTTGGTCGCCGTGATTCCGTTTGTTGAACTAGTGGCAGGGGAGGATTGGCCACATTCAACATCTGTACCACGTTGCCAGGCTGGTTAGGGGTCGCCTGGTTGTAGCTTTCATCTCGACGTGATTTCACAGCCAAGGTGGCTAAGGCGGACTCCGTTTTGGCTGGTGGAGCTAGCAAAGCTGCAACCTGCGGTCCTGGCAATGACAAGCTTTGGGAGTCAGCGACTCGATAGTGTTACCGTGATTTTTTTTTGGCTGCGCATTCCGTTTTGTTAAAGCGAGAGATGCGATTGACAACTCGCTGGGGGCGTTTGTGGCCAACCTCCGCCCCGGAAGGCTGGCGCGATCTAGTTTTCCGAAGGTTGTGCAGGGCTAGGTAATTGGTCTGGGCTACGCGTGTCACTTCTGAAAGAATTTCGACGACTTCTTTTTGGGGATTGCGGTTGGGCCTCGGCTGTTGCTGCAGTCACCGTTAGCACGGCGCCGGTTGGGCGTCAATGCGGTTGGCCATATCCAGTGCATCCATCAGGGTGCTCGGATTGCTAGTGAGATTCAGGACTTGATAATTGGTCTCTCGAATACCATCGATAAAACCCTGGACCAATATGCTGTTATATGCCTCTAGCGGCAGCTCACTAAACTAGGTTTGTCCCAGGCACTCCAAGTCCATAGCCCACCCGCGAAGACTCATATACAACTTTCGGCACTTCTTTCTCTCTGGCCAACGACATTCGGCAGCCATGTCCTCCAACAGGCGCTTAAATTGTGGTTAAGGTCGCGTGCATCATTCAAAGGGAGCTCTTCCATGTCTGGCATCTCCCAATGGCGGGTGTGCCTGACAGCCAGTGGGTGGTTGGGTGGCGCGGTTGCGGTTGCAACACCTTCTGCTGCCGGCCACGCTGCCGGAGGCTGCGCTACAATTGATTGTAGATTCGCCCCTTCTGCTGTGCGAGGTGCACTAGCAGCAAGTCCGTCCCTATTAGCGTGCCTAATGGCCTCTGTATTTGTTGCGGGAGATGAAGTAACCAGACACGTAGAGCGTTCCAACGCCGCCCGCATTTGCTCCAGACTTTGTGCGAACCTGTGCTCTAGAGAGCGGTCGAAAGCTTCCAGACTGCTGGCAAGCGCTATCGAAAGCTGCTGTTGAACTTCTTGCTAAATGGTGTCCGCCATTCCCTCTTCCTCTCTGTTACTCGTGGCCTGGCTCCGACGAGATGATTTCTTGGTCATCGCGGTCTGAGTTTATGCAAACTCGATCGATTTACCCCACACCTGACACCAATGTTGCGAATTTTGTGTCCACTGGAACGTCGCCGTGATGGTCAGCCGAGCGGTTTACTGATTTTTTGGGGGTGGTAGGGTAAAAACTCTCGCCGGTAGCACTCCGGGCACGCTGGGCGATTTAGCAAGGAGAAGGAAGTACACAGCCAATCAGAATCAGTTAAAGCGTGGTACGGAGACGCTGACAATTTTTGCGGAGCCCATCTAATTACATAGCTCAGGAAACCCGCTCACGAAAATTCTCAGAGCGCATTGTCAGAGCGAGTACGGAGCAACCAACAATTCGCTATGACAATTTGCGTGGACCTGCCAACTCGTTTTTTTGAAAACAGCTGATAAATTGTCGAAGGGGGTCTGCAAATTATGAAACTTGTTTGATAATTGTCAGATTTCGTGACCGCAATTAAAAAAATGGATGGAAAATCAAACAAAAAAACCATACAAAAGTCATTTGGAGAACTTTACGGAGGACGAACAAGCGGCGTTAATCAAAGCGGTCGAGTCTCAATCCATTTTATGGGATTTGACTAACAAAAAGCATACCCGCAGCTGCATCGCGGAGCTGTATGCTTCTCCCGGCATGCCATTTGCCCAATGTATGCATTCCACCCGAGTCTAAACCGTCGCAGTCTCCACAGCCCACGGAACGGCCCTACAGCTAACGGCCAAGCAGCCCTTAGCTGAAGTCTTCACAGCCCATTATAGTAGTGGCTCCTTCGGCTTACTGTGGTAGCTTCCGTTGCTACTGTTGTGGCCACCTTTAAGTCCATATTCACCTAGTTTATCTTCCTCTAATACGCCCGGCGAGTATGATCCGCCTCCAGTCTATGAAGCTGGCTGTGGCTATGAATATTGCTTCTGGTTTAATATGCGGCCCAGCAATTTTAATCTCCAGATGCGTTTTATCGTTATAGCAGTATGTCTAAGTGGCTAAGTTCTGCTCCGGCAGTCCAAAATAAAGGGCTTCTACCGCCCCACACAAAATGCTTCCATGAAATAGACCTAGTGACTTCCATTTTCAATTTTATACACTCTTTTATTTTTTTTTTTTGAATTAGCCCGCTTATTTTTTATACACACAACAGCTGATTTCTGTCTGTTGCCTGGTCACACAACATTGTCTGAGCGGCTCTGGAAACTATCAAACAATTTCCGTTTCGCAAAAATTGTCAGCGTCTCCGTAGTACGCTTAACAATTCATTTATTTGTCAGCCTTAACAATTGGACAATTCGGTTAAACACGTGTGCCCATTACCAGAGAAAAAACTAGAGAGAGAGGTTAAAGCGATAGACAAATCGTCATCGCCTGTCATCGTTGATCGATAACGATCAGTGACGCCGCCCTGAGAAACGAATCCGGTTCCAGGGATCTGGTTCCCAGAGTCAGATCCTAGGATCGCTACAATACCTTATTTATTTCCCCACCTTTTCGTTAATCTATATGCCTCAATATATTGATTATTTTTTATTTATTTCGTTTTTCTTCTCGTTAGTTCCTCTTCTGCGTCTCACATGATTGAATCAAGTAATTGAACAATAGATGCACGCGAGTGATTTTTGATTACATGACAAAATAAGTCTCGACAAATACTTAATAAGCATATGTATCTCTTAGTTGAGAAGTAAAACTTGTAAGCCATTGTGAAAAGGAGGCTAGGCCAACTGTACTTGTCGGCCAACAACAAGTTGACAGTCGCACACTTTGACTTTTACTTTCCAAAAAAGAAAAAAAAATTGTTTGACAATTATTGTTTGATATTGGAGTGGAGAGGAACGTAGTATCAACTCCCCTCTTTTTATACCCGTTACTCGTAGAGTAAAAGGGTATACTAAAGTCGTGCAAATGTATGTAACAGCCAGACGGAATCATTTCCGACCATATAAAGTATATATATTCTTGATCAGCATCAACAGCCGAGTCGATATAGCCATGTCCGTCTGTCCGTCTGCCTGTATGAACACCTAGATCTCAGAGACTAGAAGAGCCAGAGCAACCAAATTTGAAATGTAGACTCCTATTGTCTGCACGCAGATCAAGTTTATTTCAAATTTTTGCCACGCCCACCCCCGCCCCCACAATAAAAAATGTTGAATAACTTCCACAATTTTTCAGGTATCGATCTCAAATTTAAAACTTACATTTATATTCGCAACATCTATAAGCCCAGAAATTCATCAAGATCGGATGATAAATAGCCGAGTTAAAAAATTTTGCATTCTTTTCGGCTGTCCCACCTCTGGCACACAGGAAGGCTATTAAACATTTCTTTCCATGAGTAACGGGTATATCGAAGTCGGTTAGAGCCGACTTTAAATTACGCTCTCGTCTTTCTTTGTCCGTCCGCCTGTCCGTCCGCCCGTCTGTCTGTATGAACACCTACATCTCAGAGACTAGAAAAGCTAGAGCAACCAAATTTGAAATGTAGACTCCTATTGTCTGCAAGCAGATCAAGTTTATTTCAAATTTTTAACACTCCCACCCCCGCCCCTCAACAAAAAATGTTAAATAACTCCCACAGCTTTAAGATATCGATCTCAAATTTAAAATGTACATTTATATTCGCAAAAGCCCTGAAATTTTTATCAAGATCGGATGATAAATAGCCGAGTTAAAAAATGATGCATACTTTTCGGCTGACCCACCTCAGGCACACAGGAAGGTTATTAAACATTTCTTTCCATGAGTAACGGGTAAATCGAAGTCGGTTAGAGCCGACTTTAACTTGCGCTCTCGTTTTGTTGTTGTTTTGTTTGCCAAATATACTTGCCACCCAAGCCGGAGTCTGTTTAACTCATTTTGATACTTAGTCACTTTTAGTTTTGCACTTTTTGAGAAACATCAGCATCAAAAGCTAAAAGTGAAGGTTAAAAAAAATAATTTTATTTTGTATCTCGCAGATACAATTGTACCTCAAATTGCTTATAATTAAAGTCTGCAATTTGTCGCTTGTTCTGTGGGCAAAAAAAGAAATGTTTTACTGTTGAAACTTTTTTTTGGGTCTTTAAAATGGCAAGCGTCTTGACTTGAACTGATCAAGTATTTTTTATTTGTTTATTTGTAGAATAATAGTTAACAATTTTCTGTCAACATTAAAGGTTTACATAGTATTTAACCTGCTTCACCATCCAGATAAGAGAGTATATTAATATGCCCAGGCTCACATCAAGTGAATGGAAACGACAGGATCAAGAGCGTGGAGAGAATAAAAACAATATAATATTATTTAAAATAATATACTGAGAACATTCAGTTGACAACAAATGGTACAAGATATTATAAGTCGCAAATACAACGCGAAAAGGGTCATGCAGTGCGAAATTCGTCCTACACATGCTCAGTGCAAGAGGTTGATACGACCGCGTAACTCTTGTTGGAACAGCAAACTGGAGCAGGCTGAGAAGGTAGCACGAATCAATATCGCCATTGATCAGCTTATGTACGAATATGACGCCAAGACAAGTTCTCCGATTTTTCAACGTTGGCAGATTTATTAGCCGTAGCCTGTCAGTATACGATGGTAGTAGGCGATGAGGCTCCCAATTTAAGCCGCGCAATGCAAAAAGAAGAAATTGTAGTTGAACACTTTCTATAAGGTCTTGATACTTATCATACTGAGGGGACCAAACGCAAGAGCAATATTCAAGGATCGCAAGATCAAGAGAGGTAAACAGAAGTTTGATGTTATATGGATCATCTTATTCCTTTGACCAGCGTTTAATAAAAGCCAAAACACAGTATTTATATAATGCGGACATGGTTTATGATCGAATAAAACACCTAGATCAATCATAGTTTGGATGCGTTCAAGTTTGGCTGCGTGCCCAATAGAGTAAGTAATCAATTAAGGTCTATTGCGGTAAAATGTCATGTACTTGCACTTTGAATGATTTAAATACCTCAAATTGTTTTGGCACCAAGATTGAAGGCTGACAAGATCATTCGGCAACAGATTATGTGAGTCAGTACTATTGAAGGATATCGAAATTTTTACATCATCCGCATACATCAAAACGTGTGATGAGATAATTACCTGGGGGAGGTCAGTTATAAACAGACCAAAAAGCAATGGGCCAAGATGAATCCCCTGAGGGACACCAGAAAAGACATTCACTACTTTTGATGGAGTTGAATTAAATAAGACTCGCTGAGTACGATTCGACAGATACATAGAGATCCATTTGAGCAGTAATTCAGGGAAACCTATTACTGAAAGCTTATGCAAGAGAAGAAAATGATTTACAGAATCAAACGCTTTGCTAAAGTCAGTAACAAAGAACCGCAGCGAGCTTACACATGTATGATCAATCACCCAAGCTTCATATGCGGTACGAGTAAACTTAAAGCTCAAAGCTCGTTGGACATTTTCGTGTAGCATACACAAAACAAACAAGAAAGAAAGTCGGCTATATCGACTCGGCTGTTGATGCTGATCAGGAATATATATACTTTATAGGGTCGGAAATGATTCCTTCTCCCTGTTACATACTTTTGCACAAACTTAATATACTCTGTGTAGCTTTGGTACACAGTATAACAAGTAAGAGCGCTGTAGTCGAGTTTCCCGACTACAAAATACCCTGTTTAATTGAGGCACACATTAAAACACACAAATATACACAAACGCACACACACACACACGCGCAAGCACACACACACACAGTGGCCGCCTCCCGCTCCAAGAAGCAAAATTGTTTCGTATATAACTTTCGTGTTTTAGCTCGGATCTTATTTTCAGTTTGAGAGTAGTTAGATGTCGCTCTTAAGAGTGACATAACGCCCGCGGGCACTATGTCACTTTTTTTCGGGCGCTATAACACTTTGCGCACGAAAAGAAAAGTAAAATTCTGAGTAAATATTGTATGCACATGTATTAACGAAACTCGTCATATTTTATTTATTGAAATATTTTAAGAATAGTTGTTCTTATGTTGTGGGAATGAACCGAAAAATTATGGGGTGTGATCTGAAAAAATAGTTTAAGAAATTGTTTGTAAAAGAAATTGTGCTACTTGTTTAGTAGAGTTACCCGTACTCCAAAAATTCTGAAAAATATATATGTACGTGAACAATTTAGAATGCGCCGCAGGCAAAAAAAATTAAAAAAATAGGGGAATGCTAACTTCGGCTCGGCCGAAGTTTATATACCCTTGTAGCTCGTTTAATTTATATAAATTAAGGTTTTAAATGTTTTTCGTCGAACATTCTTAGCTGACTTATTTTCCAAACTCAGCAATAGACGGCGCCACTACTTTGACCATTTGATTGCCAGTTTGTTATATGGCAGCTATACGATATATTCATCAGATTTGGATCAAGCTCGTCAAAATTGTGTGGAAGCCGATAATATTCATAACTGGAAAGCTTAAAGAAGCTACCATTGAGAACAAAAAAGTTTTTCTCACTAGAACTACTTTTTCAACCGATCGTTCCTATGGCAGCTATATGCTATAGTCATCCGATTTGAATCAAACTTAGCTAAATTGTGTGGTAGCATATAGTATTGATGAGTAACAAGTTTGAGAGCGATAGCATTGAAAACAAAAAAGTTTTTCCCACTAAGATTTTTTCTCTGAACTAACTTTTGTGTGGCAGCTATACTATATAGTTGTCCGATTATCATCAAACTTGATGAAATTATGTAAAATCATAGAAAACTAAAAAATTCACGGTTTGGGGGTGTTTGCGTTGAAAACAAAAAAGTTTTTCTCACTAAAACAACATTTTCGACCGATGGTTCCTATGGCAGCTATATGATATAGTCATCCGATTTTGATCAAAATTTGCAAATCTGTTTGAAAGCATATAATATTAATAATAGACGAGCTTGAGGACGCTAAAAGTGAAATCAAAAAAGTTTTTCTCACTAAGACCCTTTTTCCGACCGCTGGTTCCTATGACAGCTATAAGATATAGTCATCCGATCTTGACCAAAATTTGCAAATCTGTTTGAAAGCTTATAATATTAATAATGACCGAATTTAAGGACGCTAACGTTGAAAACAAAAAAGTTTTCTCACTAAGACCCATTTTTCGACCGATAGTTCCTATGTCAGCTATAAGATATAGTCATCCGATCCGGTCGGTTCCGACATATTAGCAGCGTGCAGTAAAAAGACGACTGTGCAAAATTTCAGCTCGATAGCTTTAAAACCGGACAAAGCTTAATCGACTCAGCTCGTCGCCCTGATCAAGAATATATATATTTTATGGGGTCGGAAATGAATATTTCTATGCGTTGCAAACTTCTGGGCAACATTATAATACCCTTTGCAAGGGAAAAAAAAAATTGTTCGCCCGAGCAGGGACTTGAACCCTGGACCCTTGGATTAAAAGTCCAATGCTCTACCGACTGAGCTACCCGGGCACTGAATTCAATGTCGCCAAAGTCCTAACAAAATCAGATGCTCCAGTTAGTTTATAATTTCAAAAATTTTTGGACAGACAGACAGACAGACGGACGGACAAAGCTCAATCGACTCAGTTCGTCGCCCTGATCAAGAATATATATAGTTTATGGGGTCGGAAATGAATATTTCTATGCGTTGCAAACTTCTGGGCAAAATTATAATACCCTTTTGCAAGGTTATAATAATAGGGGAAAGCTAACTTCGGCTCGACCGAAGTTTATATACCCTTGTAGCTTGTTTAATTTAAATAAATTAAGGTTTTAAATGTTTTTCGTCGAACATTCTTAGCTGAGTTATTTTCCAAACTCAGCAATAGATGGCGCCACTACTTTGACCATTTGATTGCCAGTTTGTTATATGGCACCTATACGATGTATTCATCAGATTTGTATCAAACTCGTCAAAATTGTGTGGAAACCGATAATATTTATAACTGGAAAGCTGACGCTACCATTGAAAACAAAAAAGTTTTTCTCACTAGAACTACATTTTAAACCGATCGTTCCTATGGCAGCTATATGCTATAGTCATCTGATTTGAATCAAACTTGGCTAGAATTGTGTGGTAGCATATAGTATTGATCAATCACAAGTTTGAGAGTGATAGCATTGAAAACAAAAAAGTTTTTCCTACCAGGATTTTCATTTGATCTAACTTTTGTATGGCAGCTATACTATATAGTTGTCCGATTTTCATTAAACTTGGTGGAATTATCTAAAATCATAGAAAACTGAAAAATGCGGTTTGGGGGCGATTGCATTGAAAACAAAAAAGTTTTTCTGACTAAAACTAGTTTTTTGACCGATCGTTCCTCTGGCAGCTATATGATATAGTCATCCGATCCGGCCGGTTCCGACAAATGTGCAGCGTATTTGTACCAAAAGGCTTCGTGCAATGTTTGGTTAAGATAGCTTTTAAACTGACGGAGGAGATGGCATAGAAACAGACGAACGGACGGACAGACGGACGGACAGACGGACATGGCTATATCAACTCAGCTCGTCATGCTGATCAAGAATATATATACTTTAGGTGGTCGGAGATGCTTCCTTCTATGCGTTACAAACATCTGGACAATTTTAATATACCCTCTATAAGGGTATAAAAAAAAATTATTGTAAATCTTATATAATTTTTATTATAATTTATTTATTATATAATTTTATTTAATTTTGCCCAGAAGTTTGCAACGCATTGAAATATTCATTTCCGACTCCATAAACTATCAGCCATGCTCCCATTTTCGCTTTCGCAAAAATTTCTACGATTTTGGTCGCTAAATCGCAAAAGTAGTTTGCTCCGAAATTCGCAAATCGCAAAATTTCGCCGATTTAAAACCGGCGACGTCTGAGTCCGTGAAATGAAAAGTAAATGGAAAATGTCGCTACAGTTAAGAGTCTGCCTTCCTATGAATCAATTTTTTTAACATTCTTTGACTCTTTAAGATTGTATTTGTTGACTCTCTTATACAGTTTGGATTAAACTCTTGTGTTAAACAATTTTTTTCCTAACCCTCCCAAATTCTTTCCAAACCTTTCGACAACAACAAGTTGCGATTTGGCTATGGTATATATCGATACATGACTATCGATAACCGATTAAATTGCTAGAGTTGCCCAAGTAGACAGCAGAACGTAAAAAAATACGAAACAATGCTTAAACTTCACATACAAGCTTGATGATTTTTAGTTTTGGGTTAATTATGGTTTTAAATTATTTAAGTAAATACCACACAGAACTACAAGCAAGTTTTTGAATTGTAAAAATATGAGCGGCATGGTTGCAAAATGATGACTACGATCGTTGGCAACTCTGTCAGCTGATTTTGTTATGTGGAATGACACAAACCGGTTTGGAAATGAAACATTCAGCTGTTTTTGTTATGTGGAATGACACAAACCGGTTTGGAAATGAAACATTATCGATATCAAAAACTGACGAAATTCGGAGCACACTAAATTGAAATCGTACGAATTTGCTCAAATCGCAATTCGCAAAATTAAGTGAAAACCGGAGCATGGCTGTATATATATTCTTTATCAGGGCGACGAGCTGAGTCGATTGAGCTTTGTCCGTCCGTCCGTCTGTTTCTACGCAAACTAGTCTCTCAGTTTTTTTTTCTTTCTTCTTTTTTTTTACTGCACGCATCTAACACTTCGGAACCGACCGGACCCACACACCCATACAATGACGCCATTGTGCGATTCATTTCGACATGCAGCTTTCGATAAGCAAATTTAAACAGCATCAAGCTAACTAAAGCCAGAAACTCAACAACAGCAACACACCCAAATCCTCAACATCAGGCAGCCGGATCCTCACCAGCGGCAACGGAGCCATCTCGATGATTTTTGGGCATTGTGTCGCACACACACACATGACTGACGCCGCGACGAAACAGCACAAACACACACCAACACACATGCTGACGGCGTCTGCAGCATTAAATCAAACGAATTTTTGTGCGTTCTTACAAACACACAAAATGCGATTAGGCGGCTCATTCGTTCATCGATCATGGACATATGTGTCCTTCTGTTCCCACATCTACCAGCCATGGACCTTTGACACGGGCAAACAAGATCCTTGGCGCAGACTGCGGCGCTGCATACGAACACATACAGACGCCGGCAAAGCACACACTCGCACGACAGACGCCGGCAAAGCAGACACACAGGCAAACTAGATTTTTGTCGCTGAGAATGCACATTTGGGACAGCACACGGCTGGCGATCATCGAGGAGGCCTTACTCCAACCAGGAGTCGCTCATTCGTACTTTTGGCAGTGGAATTTTTTTTTCAATTTGTGAAACACCATTGACAAACCTCCTGGCTAGAAAACGACGCCGGCAACGCCTACACACATTCACACACACAGACACCAACGCATGTGGTCATATGTATGCATTTGTATGTATTTTTATCGCTCAATCTGCCAGAATTTTCATGAAAGTATGAGCGTAGGCTGGAGCGCCCATTTCGCTTGCATGACATCGACCTCTGCCCACGCATATTGTCCACCGACCTCCTGTCTGTCGCCCAGGTCCTTACACGTCCAGCTGTCCACATCCTGCTGCAGCCAAAGCATTCCACGTCAGACTGTCCACATGTGAAAACGTCCATCGCCCAGCCTGCCCTACACCGCTGCTCACGCATGCTATTTGTGTGCGCCAAACCGACTCTTCAACTACATGTATTCGATCTCACGTTGATCAAGCGTCCGACCAATTTCTCTGATGTTACATTGTACGCAGCCTGCCAGACGATCGATCATACTTATGGAAGTACGTTGCGCAGCTGAATTCGGATGTTCATCGTATCTTTCGTCGTCGCCGATGCTCAGGCACAACGATCCCCATACCTGATCGACCACTAGCAACATGCTACGACTCGAGACGCTCTATGCTTGGCAATTGATGCCAGCCTGAGTCTACCTACAAGTTCTCGATCTCATTACGAAAGTCCTTAACGAGAGGCACCACGAAAGTCCACAACGCGTGGCAAGCGAAAATCCACAACGCGTGGCAAGCGAAAGTCCACAACGAGTGGCAAGCGAAAGTCCACAACGCGTGGCTAACGAAAGTCCACAACGTGTGGCAATCGAAAGTCTCTACTCGGGGTACAATACCCAGTTCTATTGACTCTTCAACTTCAACCCTGATCGAACGAACTTGCTTATCGACCCCCAATCGAAGCAACGACCTCAACGCGAGGCAACCTTAACCCTGCTTGGGCGAAATTGCTTATCGACCCCCACTCGAAGCAACGGCCTCAACGCGAGGTTTTCATCGACCCAGCTACGACACAAACATCACAGCGAAAACTATACGCAAGCTTTCCTCCACATTGGGACTTGTAAAAATCCTGTAGATGCTCACCCCGGACATACATTCATCCCAGCTATACCTAAATTTTGAGCATTGAAAACAAAAAAGTTTTTTTCACTAAGACCCATGGTCCGACCGATCGGTCCTATGGCAGCGATAAGATGATAGTATCATCCGATTTTGATCAAAATTTGCAAATCTGTTTGAAAGCATATAATATTAATAAAAGCCGAGCTTGAGGACGCTAAAAGTGAAATCAAAAAAGTTTTTCTCACTAAGACCCTTTTTCCGACCGCTGGTTCCTATGACAGCTATAAGATATAGTCATCCGATCTTGACCAAAATTTGCAAATCTGTTTGAAAGCTTATAATATTAATAATGCCCGAATTTAAGGACGCTAACGTTGAAAACAAAAAAGTTTTTCTCACTAAGACCCATTTTTCGACCGATAGTTCCTATGTCAGCTATAAGATATAGTCATCCGATCCGGTCGGTTCCGACAAATGTAGCAGCGTGCAGTAAAAAGACGACTGTGCAAAATTTCAGCTCGATAGCTTTAAAACCGGACAAAGCTTAATCGACTCAGCTCGTCGCCCTGATCAAGACTATATATAGTTTATGGGGTCGGAAATGAATATTTCTATGCGTTGCAAACTTCTGGGCAAAATTATAATACCCTTTGCAAGGGAAAAAAAAAATTGTTCGCCCGAGCAGGGACTTGAACCCTGGACCCTTGGATTAAAAGTCCAATGCTCTACCGACTGAGCTACCCGGGCACTGAATTCAATGTCGCCAAAGTCCTAACAAAATCAGATGCTCCAGTTAGTTTATAATTTCAAAAATTTTTGGACAGACAGACAGACAGACAGACAGACAGACAGACGGACGGACAAAGCTCAATCGACTCAGTTCGTCGCCCTGATCAAGAATATATATAGTTTATGGGGTCGGAAATGAATATTTCTATGCGTTGCAAACTACTGGGCAAAATTATAATACCCTTTGCAAGGTTATAATAATAGGGGAAAGCTAACTTCGGCTCGACCGAAGTTTATATACCCTTGTAGCTTGTTTAATTTAAATAAATTAAGGTTTTAAATGTTTTTCGTCGAACATTCTTAGCTGAGTTATTTTCCAAACTCAGCAATAGATGGCGCCACTACTTTGACCATTTGCTTGCCAGTTTGTTATATGGCACCTATACGATGTATTCATCAGATTTGTATCAAACTCGTCAAAATTGTGTGGAAACCGATAATATTTATAACTGGAAAGCTGACGCTACCATTGAAAACAAAAACGTTTTTCTCACTAGAACTACATTTTAAACCGATCGTTCCTATGGCAGCTATATGCTATAGTCATCTGATTTGAATCAAACTTGGCAGAATTGTGTGGTAGCATATAGTATTGATCAATAACAAGTTTGAGAGCGATAGCATTGAAAACAAAAAAGTTTTTCCTACCAGGACTTTTTCTTTGAACTAACTTTTGTCCGATTTTCATTAAACTTGGTGGAATTATCTAAAATCATAGAAAACTGAAAAATGCGGTTTGGGGGCGATTGCATTGAAAACAAAAAAGTTTTTCTGACTAAAACTAGTTTTTTGACCGATCGTTCCTCTGGCAGCTATATGATATAGTCATCCGATCCGGACGGTTCCGACAAATGTGCAGCGTATTTGTACCAAAAGGCTTCGTGCAATGTTTGGTTAAGATAGCTTTTAAACTGACGGAGGAGATGGCATAGAAACAGACGGACGGACGGACTGACGGACGGACAGACGGACATGGCTATATCAACTCAGCTCGTCATGCTGATCAAGAATATATATACTTTATGTGGTCGGAGATGCTTCCTTCTATGCGTTAAAAACATCTAAACAATTTTAATATACCCTCTACAAGGGTATAAAAAAAATCAGTTCGCCCGAGCAGGGACTTGAACCCTGGACCCTTGGCTTAAAAGTCCAATGCTCTACCGACTGAGCTACCCAGGCTCTTAATTCAATGTCGCCAAAGTCTTTACAAAATCAGATGCTCCTGTTAGTTTATAATTTCAATAAGGGACCGTGAATAATGATTATTTTGTATACCCTGTTCCCGTTAAAAATGGGAGCCAGAAGGAAGCTTCTCCGATCCTATAAAGTATATATATTCTTGATCAGCATCAACAGCCGAGTCGATATAGCCATGTCCGTCTGTCTGTCTTTCCGTCTGTCTGTATGAACGCATCGAAGAGATAGAGACACATATTTTGGCATGCACATAGGTGTATACCGTACCCAGATCAAGTTGTCTTCAGATTTTGAAAATATCCCCCCCTCCCCCCATAAACCGCAAAAAACTGTCACAGACACAATTTTAAAGTTAGAACCTCGTGGCTTAATATATATTAGGGTGTATGTAATAACGCCCGCGGGCTTTGTCACTTTTGAAAGTGTCATAATGCCCGCGGGCACTATGTCACTTTTTTCGGGCGCTATAACACTTTGCGCACGAAAAGAAAAGTAAAATTCTGAGTAAATATTGTATGCACATGTATTAACGAAACTCGTCATATTTTATTTATTGAAATATTTTAAGAATAATTGTTCTTATGTTGTGGGAATGAACCGAAAAATTATGGGGTGTGATCTGAAAAAATAGTTTAAGAAATTGTTTGTAAAAGAAATTGTGCTACTTGTTTAGTAGAGTTACCCGTACTCCAAAAATTCTGAAAAAATATATATGTATGTGAACAATTTAGAATGCGCCGCAGGCAAAAAATATTAAAAAAATAGGGGAAAGCTATCTTCGGCTCGGCCGAAGTTTATATACCCTTGTAGCTTGTTTAATTTAAATAAATTAAGGTTTTAAATGTTTTTCGTCGAACATTCTTAGCTGAGTTATTTTCCAAACTCAGCAATAGACGGCGCCACTACTTTGACCATTTGGTTGCCAGTTTGTTATATGGCAGCTATACGATATATTCATCAGATTTGGATCAAACTCGTCAAAATTGTGTGGAAACCGATAATATTCATAACTGGAAAGCTTAAAGAAGCTACCATTGAGAACAAAAAAGTTTTTCTCACTAGAACTACTTTTTCAACCGATCGTTTCTATGGCAGCTATATGCTATAGTCATCCGATTTGAATTAAACTTAGCTAAATTGTGTGGTAGCATATAGTATTGATGAGTAACAAGTTTGAGAGCGATGGCATTGAAAACAAAAAAGTTTTTCTACTAAGACTTTTTCTCTGAACTAACTTTTGTGTGGCAGCTATACTATATAGTTGTCCGATTATCATAAAACTTGATGAAATTATGTAAAATCATAGAAAACTAAAAAATTCAAGGTTTGGGGGTGTTTGCGTTGAAAACAAAAAAGTTTTTCTCACTAAAACAACATTTTCGACCGATGGTTCCTATGGCAGCTATATGCTATAGTCATCCGATCCGGCCGGTTCCGACAAATGTGCAGCGTATTTATACCAAAAGGCTTTGTGGAAAGTTTGGTTAAGATAGCTTTTAAACTGACGGAGGAGATAGCATAGAAACAGACGGACGGATAGATGGACGGACAGACGGACATGGCTATATCAACTCAGCTCGTCATGCTGATCAAGAATATATATACTTTATGTGGTCGGAGATGCTTCCTTCTATGCGTTACAAACATCTAAACAATTTTAATATACCCTCTACAAGGGTATAAAAAGAAGTACAGACAATAATTTAAAAAAAAATCGCGATTTTTTTGCGGGCGTTATGTCTGCGGGCGATATTACATGCACCCAGTTAAATATAAGGCCTAGGATAATATATGGGTGCATGTAATAACGCCCGCGGACATAACGCCCGCGGGCGTTATGTCACTCTTAAGTGTGACATTACGCCCGAGGGCTTCATGTCACTTTTGAAAGTGTCATAACGCCCGCTTTCAGTGCGACATAACAACCGCGGGCGTTATGCCACTTTCAACAGTGACATCCTTCAGCAAATCGATAAATAATTTTGTTTACAAGGTATCTCTACGAGGTACGAACGATCTATCTACAAAACTGTAGGAGATATGACGTTTTTCCAAATTGCGGGGGCGGGAGGGGGCGTGGCAAAAATTGAAAATAAACTTGATCTGCCTGCAAGTATAAGAAATATATGCCCCATACATGTCAAACCTCTATCTCTTACCATCTCTGAGATCTCTTCGTTCATACGGACGGACGGACAGACAGACAGACGGACAGACGGACATGGCTATATCGAATCGGCTGTCTGATCAAGAATATATATACTTTATAGAGTCGGAAACGATTCCTTCTCCCTGTTACATACTTTTGCACAAACTTAATATACTCTATGTACCTTCGGTACAGAGTATAATTATGCATCAACTACTTTCTGCTGAACGAAGTGCTACATTTTTAATAACGCCCCGAGGCGATGAATTTTGAAATGGCGGCGTAGACACATTAGCGCTCCGTGTCCACATGAAAATAGGCTTAATTATATTTTTGAATTTATTATAGTTATTTACAGCCGATAAAAAAGCTTATCTCTGCAATCAATGCACAAAATACTCGTATAGATATCGATAGCATTCCTATCGATACACAATTACTGTTGGTGGGAGCAGTATAACTTGAAAGTAGCGTACTATTTCTTCGATACATGCTCCTCTATCATGATACTTCAAATTGGCTATCATGATACCGCATCACTCGAGTTCAGCAGGAGGATCAGTGAAAATTTATACTTGATCAGGGAGCAAGTGGTTTTGCTGAACAAGGCCATTGTATTGGCGTGCTCGAGTACTGCTTAGTAGAAATACCCGAGATAACTCGTACCTTCGGCTACAAGTCACCACAAGTAGTTGTGCCCGAAATCAATGATCTGCTGCGGGCTGTTACAAGCAAATCTCGCTTACCCTTACTACAAATGCGATACGAGTAACACACTCGGCGCGAACTGCATGCCAAAAACAACAACATGTGAGCACGGTTGCCACACTTGGTGTTTCTGCACCAAAAATGGCACTTTTTTATTGGAATTGGCTCTTTTGCATGGAGCCCGAAAAAGACGCAGAAATTAAAAGAGTTTCAAAAATTCTGCGAAGTACGACCACACATAATTTTGGGCATAGCCATGACAAGATGGTTGCGCGAGCTTGCTTGAGCAGTGGGATGTTCCCAAAATATTTTTCTTGGCTTAGACTCTAGAAGTCTACAATTTAGTCCAAAAGAAATAGTCAATTTAATGAATAAACCAGAAATCAAAAGTTATTTAAATTGTATTCTTGAAATTATTAAAGATTTGAATACGGAATTTCAATCAGATCGAGTCTAGAATCAACTTTAAAGTCAACACAAGACACCAAAATTGGACTTTATTCAGAAAATTTAAGCACGAATGGGTTGGGTGGGAGGTGTTAACTGGCCGTTTGCCTCGTGAGCAAATGTGTGTGTAAGGGTACAGAGTATGTTATAGTCGGGCTTGACCGACTTTCTTTCTTGTTTTTAAGCGAAGATATACCATTTTGAATACATGTCTGTCTAACAAGCTACAGAGTAAATTCAATTTTTATCTGGCAAATAGCAGCTATATAGGAGATGAGAAATCGTCCCTTAATGAATGTGTGAAAAAAGTATTTAGTCGTAAAGTGGAAAATTTTTACAGATTGGAAGCGTTGTTTCTTTAAGTATACTCGTACAAGTCTTTTTGATAAGATCAAGATGTAATTTTAGTATTTTGACTTACAGACCAGTTTTTATTCAGACTTCTTAAGACTTACGTTGTTTTGTTTTACCGTTTTATCTTTGCAAGCACTCATCCGATTGTTTTGAAATTTGGACACAATATAGAATTTAATCCAAGGAAGCCATTGGTATTAAAATCTCAATTTTAACATTTTATTGCCACAGTAACAGATTAATACATGAAATATTTTTCGGTTTTTCTTGTACGTTTAATAATACTCAAGAAATGAAATGAATGTATAATTTAAAGATTTTGTGAAAGAGATATTTTTTATTTTATTAAATAAAAATAAAAGAGGAATAAGGGGGAGAATTTTTTTTGGCTCTTTTTTAATGAAAATGGCTATTTTTTGAAATGTTTTTTGTGTAATTTAATTTTTTCAAGTGGCAACCGTGCATGTGAGAGCAAAAGAGATAGCACGACATCGTGTGTATATTTTGCATTTGTTTTTGGCGCACGGTTCGCTCTCTGCTTCTTGTGGTAATTATTTTTTGAGTAAAAAGACGGACGATTTTTGTTTTTTGGGTTTTAACTTAACAATTTTAAAGATTTGTAACAATGTAAGAATGCGGCTTTTCATTATTTTTATACCCTGTTCCCATCTCTCAACAAACTCAGTACTTCAGATGTACCAGCTTTGTATATCGTAGGTAGGAAGAGTTGAGACGTTGGCTGAGGAACACCTGACTTTTGTATGAAATGTCACCCCATAATTAAATTAAATGGATTTGAGTTTATTTGAAATTCTTTTTTTATATTTAAACCAACAACAATTTTTGTATACTTATGTTAATATTATTGATGTTCCCCATGGTGCCTTTCATGTTGGCTTTCGTTGCTGATGTTAGCGAGGATAGATAGCGATCTGACCTTTAAATGTGTAGTTGCTTGTAGTTTTCAAAGAAGTGACCTGTTTTAAGTAAAAATTTATTATTAGAATTTTGGTAAATTAATGATAAATATAATACATAAATGCTATAAAATCCCTAGATGTAATTAAGTTCGATACTCACCAAGAATATATATAAAATTATTATTAATATTCATACATTATTATGGTAAAAAATGGAATTATTTTATGCCAAAAAAATAATGTAGTGACTATTTTCGTGAAATTTCATGCCACCAAATGTATTTATTTTGGTAAACACATGCTGCAAAGTCCGACTGGGTGGGTGTGTGTGTGTCCGTGCGCGTATGTGTGTGTGCGTTTGAGTATGTGAGTGTGTTTGTATGTGTCTCAATTGAACAGGATATTTTGTAGTCAGGAAACTCGACTACAGCGCTCTTACTTGTTATACCCTTGCAAAGGGTATTATAATTTTGCCCAGAAGTTTGCAACGCATAGAAATATTCATTTCTGACCCCATAAACTATATATATTCTTGATCAGGGCGACGAGCTGAGTCGATTGAGCTTTGTCCGTCCGTCTGTCTGTCTGTCTGTCTGTCTGTCTGTCTGTCTGTCTGTCTGTCTGTCTGTCTGTCCGTCTGTCTGTCCGTCTGTTTCTACGCAAACTAGTCTCTCAGTTTTAAAGCTATCGAGCTGAAATTTTGCACAGAGTCTTCTTTTTACTGCAAATATGTCGGAATCGACCGGATCGGATGACTATATCTTATAGCTGCCATAGGAACCACCTGTCAAAAAATGGGTCTTAGTGAGAAAAACTTTTTTGTTTTCAATGTTAGCGGCCTTAAACTCGGCCATTGTTAATATTATATGCCTTCAAACAGATTTGCAAATTTTGGTCAAGACTGAGAAGGTGTGAAGCAATGACGACAAATTTAATATTTACGAAATTTTGCATACAATGTAAGCACTGATAAACCAGAATGTCACGAATGTAAACTAAATATGACCGACGGGCATGCAGCAAATTTAATGTGGCACCTTCAAAAGAAGACAAGGGCATTTTTGTTTTGTGGCGAATAAACACCAATCGATGCTCAATTTTGTGAGTGAAAGACTGATTAAAGTGCATACGAGAAAGCATAATCAATCGGACTGAAGATTTATACACTAACAATAAAGGAAGTCCATACCCATGTCTTACAATGTATTTATGCATCAGGTGTATACCTATTGTATTGAAATTTTGTATATATTGGGTAAAACGTGCACCTCAAATTTCCGAACCTAAACCGTTGGTAAATTTTGGTTGGAACCTGCAAATTTGTTGGGTTTGCAGCCCTGAGCCAGATACCTCGACAAGTTATCGCACCACCCAATCTGCAATCTGACCTGCCGGCAAGTATAACGAGCTGATGTCCCATACTTGTCGAACATCCAGCTCCAAAAATCTCTAAGATCGATTTGTTCATACAGACAGACAGATGGACATGGACATATCGATTCGGCTGTTGAGTCAGCACGTTGATGCTGATCTATAATATATATACTAGAAATATAAAAGTCGTCAAAGCTCTTTATTTCCTCTACTGATTAGTTTTCCAAGTGATTAACCCATTATCTGGTGCCTCGATTGAGTGACCGTTTTAAGTAGCGTATGGTATTATCCAAGTTGAGAGTAACTTGCGTCTCGATGACCTCCTCCTGACTCCGAAGTAGATAGAAGTGATTTGTGGCATGTCCGGCCAAAGCCAAAATCAACAAAGACAATGGCAAGGTGAAGACTCCAACACAAATGTCTTCATATCTGGCATAAACGTTTTCCGACATTTTTCCCAATACCACAAATATTAATTTGGCAAGCGCTACAATCAAAAATTCCACAGCTTCCCAAATGTAGAGCATGACAGCCTCCAGAAAAAAAATGGCAACAGCCGTTTCGTAGACATATTTGATGCACGTTGGCATAAAATTGAAGCTTCGTGGTATCAGGCGATTGTCATAGATCACATCCAAGATGGCCCCACACACAATTAGTGTCGGTAAGGTAGGTCCCGGTGACGTTGTCTTGGAATATGGCGTTATATAAAGAGATAAGCGAAAAATGATATGAACCAGGCCGGCTATGATCACAGCAAATGCAGAGGCCATTTTGGACTGTGGGATGGAATGGTCAGTTGAGAATAACACACGTGAGCTATGCGTCTGCTTACCTAATAAGAATATAGATGGTCGTTTTTCGGACAGAATAAAAATAAATCTAAAAATACCACAGCAATTTGAAATATTTATAAAGTACTTTTACTCAAATTCGTAGTTGTATATCCAAATAGAAAAAGGAAAATATGTATAATGACAGAATTTCGACAATTTTTACACAGAAAAATGATCAATAACCATATTTTATTATATTTCATTGTTTTTCAAAAAGACTGTGGATCACTTTACCTATTTCGAATACTTGATCCAGTCGAGACCCACTAAATCTGAGAGTGTAATCCTTGAAAAATCCTTAACTGGGTTTGGTTTGGTTAGCTGCATGTCAAGTCGAAGCTTAAAGAGTCCAAAATAGCAACTGCTTATGAAAAGCACTGTTGTGTAGAGAGAACGTTAAGCCAAATATAAAGTAAGCACGCTTTCTATCAGCAGATGAGACTAAAAAAATCCTAAATAGAGAGAGCTGAGAGTCATTGGCAGCATTTATTGAGGAAGCTACAAAATACCGGTAGAGAATCATAAATGGAGATTTTTAGTAAATTAACCTTGTTTACTTACAATTTAAGTAACTAATATATTCGGTACAATTTAACAGACGGTTTTTCAGAAACCAAGTTGAAAACTACGATATTTTTATACCCTTGCAAATTGTGTTATAATTTTGCCGAGAAGCTTGCAACGCAAAAACATATTAATTTCCGACCCCATAAACTATATATTCTTGATCAGGGCGACGAGCTGAGTCAATTGAGCTTTGTCCGTCCGTCCGGAACCGACTGGATCGGATGACTATATCTTATAGCTGCCAAAGCACCGATCGGTGCTACGGCTGCGTAGCCGGTGTCGGTGATTATTAATATTAAACGCTTTCGAACTAATTTGAAAAAGTTGATCGACATCGGGTGACTATATCTTATGGTTGCCATAGGACCGATCGTTCGGAAAATGGGTCTAGGTAAGAAATTTTTTTTGTTTTTAATGTGAGCGTCCTTAAACTCGCTGATTACTTATTTCATCTGCTTTCAAATAGATTCGCAATATTTGGTCGAAATCGGATGACTATATCTTAAGGCGGTCATAGGACCGATCGGTCGGAAAATGAGTCTTAGTGAGAAAAACTTTTCTGTTTTAAATTTTATCTTTCTTAATCTCCGCGGTTGTTAATTTGATATGTTTTCAAAAAGATTCGCAAAATTTGGTCAAAATCAGATGTTTATCTGTCGGAAAATGGGTTTTAGTTAAAAATATTTTAGATTTTTATGTAAGCGTTCTTAAACTCTGACATTTCAAAGACATCATTTGCAAGGGTATAAAAACTTCGGCACAGACGAAGTTAGATTGGCCTTCTCGTTATTATTTTAATTATGTAATTTGTGTTTATATTCATAAAATAATTTTATATGAAAATAAAGTCAAACAAAAGAAGATACATGGCTGTTAAATTAAATTTCAGATTTGACAAGAACTCTTAAATTGTACGATTACAAAATAAAACTAAAAGACAAAATATAAAAAAATTCTTTTATAAGCTTCATTTCAAAAACAAGTGAGAAAGTCGGTCAAGCCCAACAATAACATACTCTGTACCAGTTCATTTGCCCCCGACTATAATATTATAATACATCCAAGGAGTCACGCGTTTATCGTGCAATATTTGTATACCCTTGCAAAGGGTATTATAATTTTGCCCAGAAGTTTGCAACGCATAGAAATATTCATTTCCGACCCCATAAACTATATATATTCTTGATCAGGGCGACGAGCTGAGTCGATTGAGCTTAGTCTCTCAGTTTAAAAGCTATCGAGCTGAAATTTTGCACAGAGTCTTCTTTTTATTGCACGCTGCTAATATGTCGGAACCGACCGGATCGGATGACTATATCTTATAGCTGCCATAGGAACCATCGGTCAAAAAATGGGTCTTAGTGAGAAAAACTTTTTTGTTTTCAATGTAAGCTTAAACTCGGCAATTATTAATATTATATGCTTTCAAACAGATTTGCAAATTTTTGTCAAAATCGGATGACTATATCTTAAAGCTGCCATAAGACCGATCGGTCGGAAAATGGGTCTAAATGAAAAAACTTTTTTGTTTTCAAGTAAATCGTTCTTAAAGTCGGTGATTCTTAATATGAAACGCTTTCAAACTAATTTGAACAAGTTGATCGACATCGGGTGACTATATCTTATGGTTGCCATAGGACCGATCGGTCGGAAAATGAGTCTTAGTGAGAAAAACTTTTCTGTTTTAAATTTTATCTTTCTTAAACTCGGCGATTGTTAATTTGATATGTTTTCAAAAAGATTCCGCGAAATTTGGTCGAAATCAGATGTTTATCAGTCGGAAAATGGGTTTTATTTAAACGTTTTTTTGATTTTTATGTAAGCGTTCTTAAACTCTGACGTTTCAAGAACAGCATTTGCAAGGGTATGAAAACTTCGGCACAGACGAAGTTAGCTTGGCCTTCTCGCTATACCCGTTACTCGTAGAGTAAAAGGGTATACTAAAGTCGTGCAAATGTATGTAACAGCCAGAAGGAATCATTTCCGACCATATAAAGTATATATATTCTTGATCAGCAGCAACAGCCGATTCGATATAGCCATGTCCGTCTGTCCGTCTGTCCGTCCGTCCGTCTGTCTGTATGAACACCTAGATCTCAGAGACTAGAAGAGCTAGAGCAACCAAATTTGAAATGTAGACTCCTATTGTCTGCACGCAGATCAAGTTTATTTCCAATTTTCGCCACGCCCCCTCCCGCCCCCGCAATTTGGAAAAAACGTCATATCTCCTACAGTTTTGATGATAGATGGTTCGTACTTTCTAGAGATATCTAGTACTCAAAATTATTTATCGATTTGCTGAAAGAATGATAAAGATCGGATGAACGATACTCAAGTTATGAGCAAAAAACGGTCAGTTAACACACACCACCCACCCCACCCATAACCTAAGCATTGCGTTCAGCAGCAATCTTAGTGAGAGAGAAAGAGAGAGAGAGAGAGAGAGAGAGAGAGAGAGAGAGAGAGAGGGAGACTTAGAGAGCGCACTGCGTTGTGCGTTGTGTGCTAACTGGCCGTTTGACTCGTGACCAAATTCGAGCTGCGACATTAAGGGTGCAGAGTATGTAATAGTCGGGCTTGACCGACTTTCTTTCTTGTTTTTATTAGGAAAGGTGATACGTTTTCAAAAGTTTTTTTGTCTGATCTGTTTATCGTGATGAATTTGGAGTCATTTATGTTGGATTTAGTAATTGACAAATGTCTATTAATATCTGGCGGATAATAAATAGCCGAGTTAAAAAATGTTGCATGCTTTTCGGCTGACCCACCTCTGGCACACAGGAAGGCTATTAAACATTTGTTTCCATGAGTAACGGGTATATCGAAGTCGGTTAGAGCCGACTTTAGCTTACGCTCTCGTTTTATTATACGCTCATCTCTAAGGTTCTCTCTCTCTCCGAAAGAGTGTGTTTGTTTGAATACAGTGGTGGTTGGCTGGGTGGATGGAGGTGGGGGGGTCTGATATCTTTTTTTGCTCATAACTTATGTATCGCTCATCCGATCTTTATCGTTTCTTCAGCAAATCGATAAATAATTTTGATTACTAGATATCTCCAGAAAGAACGAACAATCTATCATCAAAACTGTGGGAGATATGACGTTTTTTCCAAATTGCGGGGGCGGGAAGAGGGCGTGTCAAAAATTTAAAATAAACTTGATCTGCCTGCAAGTATAAAAAATATATGTCCCATATGTATGGGACAAACCTCTCTGTGTCAAACCTCTATCTCTTACCATCTCTGAGATCTGTGCGTTAATACAGACGGACAGACAGACTGTACCTTCGGTACAGAGTATAATAAAAATCAAGAAAGAAAGTCGGTGAAGCCCGACTATAACATACTCTGTACCCTTACACACGCATTTGTTCACGAGTCAAACGGCCAGTTAACACCTACCACCCCTCCACCCATAACCGCAGCAACATACAATAACCGTTCAATACAGGCAATCTTAGTAAGAGAGAGAGAGAGAGAGAAACTTAGTGAGCGCACCGCGTTGTGCGCTCTAATAGTTTCTCTCTCTCTCTCGTACTAAGATTGCCTCTGCTGAATGGTTATGGTATGTTGCTGTGGTTATGGGTGGGGGGGGTGGTAGGTGTTAACTGGCCGTTTTTTGCTCATAACTGGAGTATCGTTCATCCGATCTTTATCATTCCTTCGGCAAATCGATAAATAATTTTGATTTCTAGATATCTCTAGAAGGTACGAACTATCTATCATCAAAACTGTGGAAGATACACGTTTTTTCCAAATTGCGGGGGCGGGATAGTGCGTATCAAAAATTGAAAATAAACTTGATATGTCTGCAAGTATAAGAAATATATGTCCCATACATGTCAAACCTCTATCTCTTACCATCTCTGAGATCTCTTCGTTCATGCGGACGGACGGACAGACGGAGAGACAGACAGACAGACAGACGGACAGACGGACATGGCTATATCGACTCGGCTGTTAATGCTGATCAAGAATATATATATTTTATAGGGTCGGAAACGATTCCTACTCCCTGTTACATACTTTTGCACAAACTTAATATACTCTGTGTACCTTTGGTACAGAGTATAATTACGTTCTATCAAATAACACATGAGATTCCAGAAAAATTTTTAACGAACTAGAAATATGCAATATTAATTAAATTAGTTTAATAAGTTTTATCAAGTGAAGTTTTTAAAGTATGAATTTAAAAACAGCAAACTGTCAACTGATCATGGACACAGCCTGTTCCGTTTTTCAGATATATTTCCTGCCAAAGAAAACGACCTCTCGGCCGCTGCACTGCTAGCTGGCATTGAATGAACTTCGACAAATTAGGGTATTTTTTTTTATTGAGGGTCCACCACTCAATCAAGTTAAAATTTTCACTCATCTCTACAATTTGTCTGCAATATTTTTTTACTTCTTCTTCAGGGTTTTCTATAGTTCTTGAGACAGATTGATGGAATATATGGGAGAAAAAGAATTTTACATCGCTGTTACAAGGCAATTGATTTTCGGAAATTGACCCTGAGGAACTCGAAGAAGAACTTTGACCTGAGTTAGTATGAATTAAAGATATCGAAGTTGATGCAATTATGCTCAGGCTTGAAGAGGTATTTTCAAATACAGAGACTGGAGCCGGCTGTGTAAGAAAAAGTGTTGATGCATATTCGTTGTCCTTAATCAGAGAAATGCACAAATACTTAATAGAATTTAAGTCATTTGGCTGCATATTTATAGCTGGTGGAAATAAAAAGTATGCAGCCTTATGCCATAAACTGAGATTGGGTATCCATATTTCATCAACATTTTTATTAATGTTGTCTTTTAAAACTGAAATAGCAGCTATATCTTCGCTGTTATGTTTACAAAGGCTTTTAATTTTTGGTACAGATGGTAAAACATAGCACAGCGATGGAGAACTGCAAAGTTGCAATTTCTTAATGATAATTTCAAAGTCCTTACACACATCTACTAGGACTTTAAGTATAGATATATTGATGTGTAATAAGCGTTGGCTTTGTCCATTGTCATTAAGAACCGTGTTCATTTCGAACCAGTTATCAACTATAGATTGAAGCATTCTATAGTGAGATTCCACCGTGTAGGACATTGGCTTTTGAGAGAAGTTTGTAGCAGATGCTGCAAATTTGCTATTTTGAAATACTTCACAACTTTTTTACATGTCTCTAGTATATCTGTGAGCTCTGTTATGTCAGCCAACGACTTATCTAAAACGTTGGAAAGTAAATGGCTGCTGCAATTTAATCGATCATTTTGTTTTAAAGCTTTCACAACATTTTTTCCTCTGTCAGTTGTAAATTTAATAAGGTCGGTATTTTGAACATTAAATTCATTAAACAAACTCTTCAGCTATTTATACTCTGTACCAAAGGTACACAGAGTATACTAAGCTTGTGCAAAAGTATGTAACAGGAAGAAGCAATCATTTTCGACCCAATAAAGTATGTATATTCTTGAACAGCATCAACAGCCGAGTCTATATAGCCATGTCCCCCCCTCCCGCCGTTGTAATTTGGAAAAAAACGTCATATCTCTTACAGTTTTGATGATGGATAGTTTGTACCTTCCAGAGATATCTAGTAATGCAAACTATTTATCGATTTGCTGAAGGAACGATAAAGATCGGATGAACGAAACACAAGTTATGAGCAAAAAACGCCCAGTTAACACCCCGCACCACCCCGCCCATCACCACAGCTTTTCATTGAACAAAGGCAATCATAGTGAAAGAGAGAAAGAGAGAGAACCTAAGAGATGAGCGTATAATAAGAATATTGCACGATAAACGCGTGACTCCTTGGATGTATTATTATATTATAGTCAGGGGCAAATGAACTGGTACAGAGTATGTTATAGTCGGGCTTGACCAACTTTCTCACTTGTTATTTATGTTAACTCCGGTTGACCTTTTAAAATCCATAGACTTCATTCCCAAAACCATATCATAAAATTTTAAGTCCTTCAGGAAGTGTAAAGTTACACCTACAAAATTCCTTTTTACGTAATCGTCCGTCCACATGTCAGTTGTTGCCGATGCTCCGCCGCTGTTTACCATTTCGTTAATTGTTTCACAAAGCTCTTGTTTTTTTTAATTTGCGTATTTTTGAACTTTCCGGGAATTGTTGTTGCATCTGGGAGTAAGTCATCTACGTCCACGTGTTCGCCATACGTTGCACCGATCATGATACAAAACTTCGTCAGTTTGCCGAAGCCCGAGCCCTGTACTGCCGAAAATGGGTGGCACTCTTCTATTACCCACGATGTGCATTTTTCAATTGTCTCATCTTTGTGCAATGCGTTGACATTTTTTAGAACTTGGAACTCCTTTATTATACTCAAAGGTACACAGAGTATATTAAGTTTTTGCAAAAGTATGTAACAGGGAGAAGGAATCATTTCCGACCCTATAAAGCAGGCATGCCCAAAAGCAGCATTCGACAGAACACTCACCAATACTCACAAAGATAAGCACCAATACCAATAATGAAATTGTTGTTGGTCAGTTTGCTTGCGCTCGCAAACACCAATCAAAGAAGAGAACAAAACCGGTTTTTGTTCTACGCGTCGCATACACACGAAATCGTTTACATGTGTGTCGCTTTGTATACGTCGCGCCCTCCATGTATACGATCATTGATTTCCTATCTTCGGTGCAATTACAAAATCAAAACGTACTCAAAGTGCATACGGCTGGGCATCGCTGCTATAAAGTATATATATTATTGATCAGCATCAACAGCCGAGTCGATATAGCCATGTCCGTCTGTCCGTCCGTCCGTCCGTCCGTCCGTCCGTCCGTCCGTCTGTCCGTTTGTATGAACGCGCAGATCTCAGAGATGGTAAGAGATAGAGGTTTGTATGGGGAATATATTTCTTATACTTGCAGGCAAATCAAGTCGATTTTCAATTTTTGCCACGCCCCCTCCCGCTTCCGCAATTTGGAAAAGACGTCATTTCTCCCACAGTTTTGATGATAGATGGTTTGTTCCTTCTAGAGATATCTAGTAATCAAAATTATTTATCGATATGCTGAAGGAATAATAAAGATCGGATAAACGATACACCAGATATGAGCAAAAAACGGGCAGTTAACACCCCGCACCCGCATTATTATAATAGTTTTAACTAAAATTAATATAAACGAGAAGGCCAATCTAACTTCGTCTGTGCCGAAGTTTTTATACCCTTGCAAATGATGTCTTTGAAATGTCAGAGTTTAAGAACGCTTACATAAAAATCTAAAATATTTTTAACTAAAACCCATTTTCCGACAGATAAACATCTGATTTTGACCAAATTTTGCGAATCTTTTTGAAAACATATCAAATTAACAACCGCGGAGATTAAGAAAGATATAATTTAAAACAGAAAAGTTTTTCTCACTAAGACTCATTTTCCGACCGATCGGTCCTATGACCGCCTTAAGATATAGTCATCCGATTTCGACCAAATATTGCGAATCTATTTGAAAGCAGATGAAATAAGTAATCAGCGAGTTTAAGGACGCTCACATTAAAAACAAAAAAAATTTCTTACCTAGACCCATTTTCCGAACGATCGGTCCTATGGCAGCTATAAAATACAGTCACCCGATGTCGATCAACTTTTTCAAATTAGTTCGAAAGCGTTTAATATTAATAATCACCGACACCGGCTACGCAGCCGTAGCACCGATCGGTGCTATGGCAGCTATAAGATATAGTCATCCGATCCAGTCGGTTCCGGACGGACGGACAAAGCTTAATTGACTCAGCTCGTCGCCCTGATCAAGAATATATAGTTTATGGGGTCGGAAATTAATATGTTTTTGCGTTGCAAGCTTCTCGGCAAAATTATAACACAATTTGCAAGGGTATAAAAATATCGTAGTTTTCAACTTGGTTTCTGAAAAACCGTCTGTTAAATTGTACCGAATATATTAGTTACTTAAACTGTAAGTAAACAAGGTTAATTTACTAAAAATCTCCATTTATGATTCTCTACCGGTATTTTGTAGCTTCCTCAATAAATGCTGCCAATGACTCTCAGCTCTCTCTATTTAGGACTTTTTTAGTCTCATCTGCTGATAGAAAGCGTGCTTACTTTATATTTGGCTTAACGTTCTCTCTACACAACAGTGCTTTTCATAAGCAGTTGCTATTTTGGACTCTTTAAGCTTCGACTTGACATGCAGCTAACCAAACCAAACCCAGTTAAGGATTTTTCAAGGATTACACTCTCAGATTTTGATGGGTCTCGACTGGATCAAGTATTCGAAATAGGTAAAGTGATCCACAGTCTTTTTGAAAAACAATGAAATATAATAAAATATGGTTATTGATCATTTTTCTGTGTAAAAATTGTCGAAATTCTGTCATTATACATATTTTCCTTTTTCTATTTGGATATACAACTACGAATTTGAGTAAAAGTACTTTATAAATATTTCAAATTGCTGTGGTATTTTTAGATTTATTTTTATTCTGTCCGAAAAACGACCATCTATATTCTTATTAGGTAAGCAGACGCATAGCTCACGTGTGTTATTCTCAACTGACCATTCCATCCCACAGTCCAAAATGGCCTCTGCATTTGCTGTGATCATAGCCGGCCTGGTTCATATCATTTTCGCTTATCTCTTTATATAACGCCATATTCCAAGACAACGTCACCGGGACCTACCTTACCGACACTAATTGTGTGTGGGGCCATCTTGGATGTGATCTATGACAATCGCCTGATACCACGAAGCTTCAATTTTATGCCAACGTGCATCAAATATGTCTACGAAACGGCTGTTGCCATTTTTTTTCTGGAGGCTGTCATGCTCTACATTTGGGAAGCTGTGGAATTTTTGATTGTAGCGCTTGCCAAATTAATATTTGTGGTATCGGGAAAAATGTCGGAAAACGTTTATGCCAGATATGAAGACATTTGTGTTGGAGTCTTCACCTTGCCATTGTCTTTGTTGATTTTGGCTTTGGCTGGACATGCCACAAATCACTTCTATCTACTTCGGAGTCAGGAGGAGGTCATCGAGACGCAAGTTAGTCTCAACTTGGATAATACCATACGCTACTTAAAACGGTCACTCAATCGAGGCACCAGATAATGGGTTAATCACTTGGAAAACTAATCAGTAGAGGAAATAAAGAGCTTTGACGACTTTTATATTTCTAGTATATATATTATAGATCAGCATCAACGTGCTGACTCAACAGCCGAATCGATATGGCCATGTCCATCTGTCTGTCTGTATGAACAAATCGATCTTAGAGATTTTTGGAGCTGGATGTTCGACAAGTATGGGACATCAGCTCGTTATACTTGCCGGCAGGTCAGATTGCAGATTGGGTGGTGCGATAACTTGTCGAGGTATCTGGCTCAGGGCTGCAAACCCAACAAATTTGCAGGTTCCAACCAAAATTTACCAACGGTTTAGGTTCGGAAATTTGAGGTTCGAGGTTGAGGTGCACGTTTTACCCAATATATACAAAATTTCAATACAATAGGTATACACCTGATGCATAAATACATTGTAAGACATGGGTATGGACTTCCTTTATTGCTAGTGTATAAATCTTCAGTCCGATTGATTATGCTTTCTCGTATGCACTTTAATCAGTCTTTCACTCACAAAATTGAGCATCGATTGGTGTTTATTCGCCACAAAACAAAAATGGCCTTGTCTTCTTTTGAAGGTGCCACATTAAATTTGCTGCATGCCCGTCGGTCATATTTAGTTTACATTCGTGACATTCTGGTTTATCAGTGCTTACATTGTGTGCAAAATTTCGTAAATATTAAATTTGTCGTCATTGCTTCACACCTTCTCAGTCTTGACCAAAATTTGCAAATCTGTTTGAAGGCATATAATATTAACAATGGCCGAGTTTAAGGCCGCTAACATTGAAAACAAAAAAGTTTTTCTCACTAAGACCCATTTTTTGACAGGTGGTTCCTATGGCAGCTATAAGATATAGTCATCCGATCCGGTCGATTCCGACATATTAGCAGCGTGCAGTAAAAAGAAGACTCTGTGGAAAATTTCAGCTCGATAGCTTTAAAACTGAGAGACTAGTTTGCCTAGAAACAGACGGACAGACAGACGGACAGACAGACAGACAGACAGACAGACAGACAGACGGACGGACAAAGCTCAATCGACTCAGCTCGTCGCCCTGATCAAGAATATATATAGTTTATGGGGTCAGAAATGAATATTTCTATGCGTTGCAAACTTCTGGGCAAAATTATAATACCCTTTGCAAGGGTATAAAAATAGAGGAAAGCTAACTTCGGCTCGACCGAAGTTTATATACCCTTGTAGCTTGAATAATTTTTATAAATTAGTAGCCTTATTCCACTGACACAAATATGTACATTCGGCCAAATGTACACATTTTTGACAAGGGCTCCTATATACATTTTCTACACCTAATTTCTATGGCAGCTGTACTATATAGTTGTCCTATCAAACTTGGTGGAATTATGTGAAAGCATAGAAAACTCGGGGACGTTTGCGTTGAAGACATAAAAGTTTTTCTCACTAAAACAACATTTTCGATGGTTCCTATGGCAGCTATATGCTATAGTCATCCGATCTGGCCGGTTTCGACAAATGTGCTGCGTATTTGTACCAAAAGACTTCGTGCAAAGTTTGGTTAAGACAGCTTTAAAAATGACGGAGGAGATAGCATAGAAACAGACGGACGGACGGACAGACGGACATGGCTATATCAACTCAGCTCGTCATGCTGATCAAGAATATATATACTTTGTGTGGTCGGAGATGCTTCCTTCTATGCGTTACAAACAAAAAATATATAAATGGTTAGTAAAAGTGCTGAAATTTAAATATACATACGTACACAGATGCATAAAAAAGAAGCGGCCACGCTGTGTCGCTATGCATTGTATGAATTAATAATTAATTATTTTAGGTTGTTGAACAACCTTTTTCAATTTGAAGTTTATTCGAACTGGAGCTTAAAGAACTATTACAATTATTTTTTAGCCTAACTTAACCCGCTACCGCTGCTGCTGCCGTCGTTGTCGCTTCCGCGGCTGCTGTCGCAGTCGCTGTTGTCGCTATCGCTGTTGTTGCCGCGGTCGCTGTCACCGTCGCTATCCCTGCCGTTGTTACGTTGTCACTACTTCTGGCCTGCCGCATCCGCTGGCTGGCCGTTGTCGTTGGGTGTCTTGTTTCTAGCTTCGGTCCCACGGTAGTGCCGTTTGAAGGAACGTGCTGATGCAGCTCACGTGGCACTTGGTTGGGCATGCGCTGTATTCATGTTCTTAGCTCCTCCCCCTTTAGACGCGGACGACCTCGAACGCGATGTTGAAGCGCGTTTGAGTTTGGATCGTTTCGGCCGCTGCTGATACGTCGTCTTCTCTGGTGGTCTGGCTTAGGGTAACGATGCCTCTTCGTCTTAGAACTTGTACGGCCAATGTGATCAATAGAATCAGTAGCAGGCTGGAGAGTCCAAAATTGATTATTATACTCTGTACCGAAGGTACATAGAGTATATTAAGTTTGTGCAAAAGTATGTAACAGGGAGAAGGAATCGTTTCCGACCCTATAAAGTATATATATTCTTGATCAGCATCAACAGCCGATTCGATATAGCCATGTCCGTCTGTCCGTCCGTCCGTCTGTCCGTCTGTCCGTCTGTCTGTCCGTATGAACGAAGAGATCTCAGAGATGGTAAGAGATAGAGGTTTGACATGTATGGGACATATATTTCTTATACTTGCAGGCAGATCAAGTTTATTTTCAATTTTTGCCACGCCCCCTCCCGCCTCCGCAATTTGGAAAAAACGTCATATCTCCTACAGTTTTGAAGATAGATCGTTCGTACCTTCTAGAGATACCTTGTAAACAAAATTATTTTTTATTGATTATTTTTTATTAATTATTATTTGCTGAAGGAATGATAAAGATCGGATGAACGATACTCAAGTTATGAGCAAAAAACGGCCTGTAAACACCCAACACCACCCCACCCACCACCGCAGCATTCTATTGAATGGCAATCTTAGTGAGAGAAAGAGAGAGAGAGAGTGAAACTTAGAGATGAGCGAGTATAACTCGTGAGCAAATGCGAGCTGCGACGTTAAGGGTACAGAGTATGTTATAGTCGGGCTTGACCGACTTTCTTTCTTGTTGTGGTTTTGGCGTTGTTTTTCTTCAGCGTCTTCAGTTTCTTTGTATTACTGATGTGTATTTCTTTTAACAGCGAGAGTACTTCATCGATTTTACGTTTCCCTGCTAAAATCTGAAACAGGGGTGGTGTTGCTTCAGCATACCTCATCTCTCTTGCTACGTAGACGTCTTCTCCGATGGATATTGTTGAGTTTTCGAATTGTATAAGGAATGTACCCTTTAATTCCATTTGGTCTTGATCTATTGTAATTGGACCGGTAAAATCGTTTAACAGAATTATTTCCATGAACAGTTCCTCATGGTCTGGCACGTGTTAGCTGTTGACTACGCGACATTCTGGCTTTCAGCTTTTCAGCAAGTGTGTACTGCATGTATTGTTGCTTAAATCTACAAGATTTTTCCTACAACATATGGTCCTATCATTATGAACCTCGCAGGAGCCCTTAATTCCGTAAATTTTCTGATTGCATTTAATAATATTCTTGAACTTTAGTTCGTTAATTACGTCTCCTCTCTTAATAGGTTTTAAAATCATTGCCGTGAATACATCATTAGGAATTAACGGTATATTAATTATGTAGAGCATGTTTTTCCCATTCGTGGCTATTTTAATTCTGGCAAATTCTAGCAATTCCTCAGCATTTATAAACATGACTTTTTCATTTTCTAAAATCTGTTCTATTGCATCTATTTCTGTTTTTGACAAAATTATGGAATAAATTGTGTTTGTTTTAGTCCAATCTATGGCGTGAACCAAATTGGTAAGCTCCTCTCTGTAAATTAGTATCTTGTATTTCAAAATTGCAATTTGCTCATCATTTATATCTCTATTTTCTGCAAATATTTTCATGATTCTGTTGGTGTCTCCTATTTATCCTATTACTTAATATTCTATTTATTACTAAATTCTTATTATTATTTTCTAGTTGCTCATTCATTTTTATACTCTGTACCAAAGGTACACAGAGTATATTAAGTTTGTGCAAAAGTATGTAACAGCCAGAAGAAATCATCTCCGACCATATAAAGTATATATATTCTTGATCAGCATCAAGAGCCGAGTCGATATAGCCATGTCCGTCTGTCCGTCCGTCCGTCCGTCCGTCCGTCCGTCCGTCCGTCCGTCCGTCCGTATGAACGAAGAGATCTCAGAGATGGTAATAGATAGAGCTTTGACATGTATGGGACATATATTTCTTATACTTGCAGGCAGATCAAGTTTATTTTCAATTTTTGCCACGCCCCCTCCCGCCCCCGGAATTTGGAAAAAACTTCATATCTCCCACAGTTTTTATGATAGAATGTTCGTGCCTTCTAGAGATATCTAGTGATTAAAATTATTTATCGTTTTGCTGAAGGAATGATAAAGATCGGATGAACGATACACAAGTTATGAGCAAAAAAAGATATCCGACCCCCCCACCGCCAACCACCACTGTATTCAAACAAACACACTCATTAGGAGAGAGAGAGAGAGCATGCTGCAACTGTTTTATGCGGCAAAGAAGTAACAAAAAGTGGAAAAAGGCGCGTGCCTCTCCCTCTCGCTCCAACTTTTCTCACACTTGTTTTTTCTATGGTACCGTCTTTAAAATAGGCATTAGTTGGACTTATATGCTTTCACACAATTCTACAAACTTTCATAAAAATCGGATAACTATAGCATATAGCTGCCATAAGAACGATCGGCCAAAAAACTAATTTTTGTGAGAAAAACTCTTTTGTTTTTAATGGTAACGCCTTCAAACTGGACTTTTATCAATTTATAATGCTCTCACACAGAATTAATTAAAGTTGGAAGACTGTAACACATATCTACCATATAAGCGAATAGTATAAATATTGGTTTTACTGAGAAAAACATTTTAGCTTTCATTAAAAACGTCTTCAAATTTGCAATTTATCAATTTTCAAGTTTGATCAAAACCGAGCTAAACGAATACTCGCGTCACTGCGGAGTTTGATCAAAATGAACATTTATGAGTATTTGAAGATTCTAATGTGTTCCTAATATATATGTAAGATTGTTAGCAATGGCAAGACAAATCAAATTTGTGAGAGAGAGAAAGAGGCTTTAGAACGAAGGCGCGAAGGGCGGGCGTGCGAGCAAATAGGTTGACACACTCTTCAACACATACAAATTTCACTCACAGATCGATATTTGCCCATTCTTAATTTTTTATGACAACGTAATAAACTCAAAAAACCCAAAAAATATGAAAAGCCGTTACAATGTGACTGGTTCACAGGAAAGGATGAATTCTCTTGCCTTTGGGTTTTTCAGGCGGCTTCAGTACCTGCGAACTGTTCCTTCGAATATACCTGATATGTAGGAAAAAGGGTTCAGCTGGGACAATCTCACAGAGCAAGTGCAAAATTCTGCAATTTGCATGAATGAAACCATTTTATCCCTTTTTTTATGACTAAGAAAATACCCAGACCCTTTTAAAAATAAAACCCAACTCGCGGAAAAAACCGTTGAAATGGGTGCAATTGCAGCAGAAGCGCAAAAAAGAGCACTGAGAGTCAGGCGGTGCTTGCATTGAAATTAGTTTAAATCGATTCTCCAAACGACGAAGACTACAATTGCTACTGTGCGTTTTTAAAGTGTTTAATATTAAATATTGCGGGTTGTGTTGTGTAATAAATATATTTTCACAATTCCATTAGTTTGAAACTTAAACTGTGCGCGCATTTTGAACTATAATCAATATATCTATATATTTCGTACGCTGGTGTTGTGGAGTGTACTGCGGCACTTTTCAAATCGCAAGCTATTTATTTAATATTTTCAATTTTAAAACCAAAGTCTTTTTTAAGACTCTTGTGTTTACATATTATCTTTTTCAGCTTTGTTATATTTTTATTATTATTATTATTATTATTCATTATAATTATTAATATTAATATTTTTTCTTTCATATGAATATATTTAGTTCTTTTTTTAAATAATTATAATGCCACGTTTGAGAAACCAGTCAGCAAGTAATCGGTCTCAAAGACTAAGAGCAAGAAATAGGCTGAATAGAACCAATGAGGAATATGCAGAAAGAGAAAGGGACTCAAACGCACAATCTCAAAGAGCCCTTAGAGCAGACAGTGAGTATAGGGTTAATGAACAAATTCAGAATAGTCAGCAGCACTCAGATCGTAGGAGAAGCTCACGAATCAGGGCAAATGAACAGGAAAGGAATTCTAGGAATCGATCTACACGTAGGGAAGAGTCACCGGTTCGACAGCGAGAGCAGAGGAGCAATACGTTCCTTAGAGCAAGAGCTAGGGAGAATTCAGAAGTTAGGCAGGAAGAACAGGAGATTAATACTCTGCGAAGAAGGCGAGCTAGGGAGGAGGCACCGGTTAGACAGCGAGAGCAGAGGAGCAATACGTTCTTTAGAGCAAGAGCTAGGGAGAATTCAGAAGTTAGGCAGGAAGAACAGGAGATTAATACTCTGCGAAGAAGGCGAGCTAGGGAGGAGGCACCGGTTAGACAGCGAGAGCAGAGGAGCAATACGTTCTTTAGAGCAAGAGCTAGGGAGAATTCAGAAGTTAGGCAGGAAGAACAGGAGATTAATACTCTGCGAAGAAGGCGAGCTAGGGAGGAGGCACCGGTTAGACAGCGAGAGCAGAGGAGCAATACGTTCTTTAGAGCAAGAGCTAGGGAGAATTCAGAAGTTAGGCAGGAAGAACAGGAGATTAATACTCTGCGAAGAAGGCGAGCTAGGGAGGAGGCACCGGTTAGACAGCGAGAGCAGAGGAGCAATACGTTCCTTAGAGCAAGAGCTAGGGAGAATTCAGAAGTTAGGCAGGAAGAGCAGGAGATTAATACTCTGCGAAGAAGGCGAGCTAGGGAGGAGGCACCGGTTAGACAGCGAGAGCAGAGGAGCAATACGTTCTTTAGAGCAAGAGCTAGGGAGAATTCAGAAGTTAGGCAGGAAGAGCAAGAGATTAATACTCTGCGAAGAAGGCGAGCTAGGGAGGAGGCACCGGTTAGACAGCGAGAGCAGAGGAGCAATACGTTCTTTAGAGCAAGAGCTAGGGAGAATTCAGAAGTTAGGCAGGAAGAGCAGGAGATTAATACTATGCGAAGAAGGCGAGCTAGGGAGGAGGCACCGGTTAGACAGCGAGAGCAGAGGAGCAATACGTTCTTTAGAGCAAGAGCTAGGGAGAATTCAGAAGTTAGGCAGGAAGAACAGGAGATTAATACTCTGCGAAGAAGGCGAGCTAGGGAGGAGGCACCGGTTAGACAGCGAGAGCAGAGGAGCAACACGTTCCAAAGGGCAAGAGCAAGGCAGAATTCAGAAGCTAGGCAGGCTGAGCAGGAGATTGATACTTTGCGAAGATCGCAAGTTAGGGCTTATACTGTTCGTAGGATTATTGAGCAAGCGCGCAATACACTTAATAGGAGAAGTGCGAGGATACGGGCACGTCAGGCAGTAGTTAACGCTTCAAGGAGCCTAAGTCAACGAGTTAGTCAATATAGAAGTGTTAGCGAGAATAGAACAGCAGAAAACCGACGAAATGCTACCCGGAATGAGCAGGAGCGAGCAAATACTGTTGAAGCAGATAGGCAGGTGGGAGATCGAAACTTAGAATCGCTAATAGCTTACTATAATAGAACTATAAAGCAGGGTCCTGATAGAGTTTGCATTTGCTGTAAAGGCTTGTGGTTTCCGCACCAAATAGATAAAATTAGTAGGGAATATATAGAGAGCAGAAATGAATTTAGTGTAGATATTCTTTCTTTGTCAGATCAGTTTCCCGCCGATAGGAGTGGAAAATTTTCTTTTTGCAAGTCTTGTAGCCGCACAATTAAGTTAGGGAGGAAACCCACCAATTCCATTACCAATGGCTTAGATTTCCCAGCTCTCCCAGATTGTCTCCAGATTTTAGAACCTTTAGAGGAAAGATTAGTTTCTCCGCGGCTTCCGTTTATGATAGTCAAGTCATTAGGATATGAACGGCAAAATAGCATCAAAGGGGCCGTCGTAAACGTCCCAATTCCAGTTGCGAATGTCGTAACTTCCATCCAAGGGCCTTTAATAATACTGAGACGGTTCAAATCCATCTCAAACGTAGACTTGAATATAGACAGGACTTTATTGTTGAGACCATTAAACCTGCTCATGTTGCTGATGCAATTATATATTTAGTTAACACTGAGCTTTATAGGAAGCATGAGATTAAGATTAATGAGGAATGGATGACGTCATTTAGATCTGATGTCGTTCCGTTTGTTGCATCAGCAGAAGATACAGAGTTAGTTAGAGAATTAACTGATAGGTATGCAGATCCTAGCGCAGAGCAGGATAATCAGCCGGAAGAGGAAGTACTTAATCCCGGAGGACAGGAAACTTTGATAATTAATATTCCAGCAGAAAATGTAGATGTTCCTAGGGTAGCTATAGCTCCAGGCGAAGGACAACGACCTCTGGATATGATCACAGATTGTGATTCAGAGGAATTGTCTTTTCCCAAAATTTATGGCGGGATTAAGAGAAAGTGTACTGAGAGCTACACAAAAATTGTTAGATCAGAGCTTAGAAATTTCGATAGAAGAGGCTGTAGAATAGATAAGTTGTTTTTTAACTACAGGAAATTAGAGATGCTTAATATTAGAAACAATACTTCAATTTGCTTACGAAAGCACAGCGCCTCTCGAGGAATTACAGCTAGAACAGCCCTTAATGAAGGCGAAGTAGAGAGTTTAATTAGACATGACGAGGGTTTTAGGGTTTTGAAGGGTATTCGCTCGTCTCCAGCCCATTGGGAAGCAGAGAAGAAGAAGGTAATGGCCATGATACGCCAATTCGGCCTACCTACTTTCTTCATTACATTGTCGGCTGCTGAGACCCACTGGGAAGAACTATTAGTAATTCTTTCCAGAACTGTAGACAAACAGGAGATTAGTGAGGCAGAAGCATTAGCATTAAGGTTCGAACAAAAAGCTCGTTTGATTAGAACAGACCCAGTGACTTGTGCAAGATATTTCGATTTTCGGTATAGGCAACTTCTAAAGTTGATGAAGAAGGAAGGAGGTATTTTTGGTAGTCATTATGTTGTGAAATACTATTGGCGAGTAGAGTTTCAGCATAGAGGTTCACCACACATACATGGTATGTTTTGGCTAAATAATGCCCCACAATTAGATGTTAGCAATGCTTCCTCAACTCAGTCCGCTAAAGAGTTTATCGACCAATTTATTACGACTGATGTAACAAATTCAGAGCTTAGTCCGTTCATAAAATACCAAATGCATAATCATACATCGTCGTGTCAGCGAAAAGTTAGGGAAAGTCAGATTTGTCGCTTTGGTATTCCCTATCCTCCTATGCCTAATACTGAAATATTAGTTCCACTTCCTGATGATTTCCCAAATATTTCGTTGCATCAGAATAACTTTCAGAGAATTAATGATTTCCTGAACGCTCCATTAGATAGTGCTGCTGTTGATTTTCTTAATGATTTTGATCAGTTTCTGTCCCATAATCAGATCAGCCTTAGCTATGAAGATTATATATTAGCAATAAGGTCTAGTTTGAGGAAGCCCAAAGTCTTTTTAAAGAGACTTTTCAATGCCATTAAGGTAAATGGCTATAACACGCACATTCTCTCTATGCAGAGAGCCAATATAGACATTCAATTTATAATAGATCCGTATGCATGTTGCAGCTATGTTGTTAATTACATTAACAAGTAGCAGAGAGGGATTTCAAAGCTTTTGCGTGAAGCAGTTGAAGAGATAAATAGGGGGAATTTCACTATTAAGCAGAAGCTACAGCATATAGGGTACAAATTTATTGCAGGTTCAGAGATATCGGCACAGGAGGCAGTATATTGTTGTCTGGGTATGGCTTTGTCCGGAAGTAGTAATGCAGAGGTTTATATTAACACTGCTTTGCCTGAGCATCGGGTTAGAATGCTCAAGTCCAAACAGAAGCTTAGGGATTTACCAGAAAACTCAACAGATATCTTTGAAATAGGTTTATTAGATCATTATGTTCAGCGTCATGATGATCTAAGTAGTTTGTGTTTAGCTGAATTTGCAGCATTTTATACTTATAGTAAAAGTCAAGGTAGGACTCGCCAAATTTCGCAGGATAATGACTTCGAAAATGAAGAATTGGGTGACACAGAAGTTAGAGTTTATCCTCTTCGCAATGGTAGTGGTTTTGTTAGAAAAAGGTGTATTCCACGGATAATCCGATATGCTAGGTTTAATGTTAACCGAGATAGGGAAAATTATTTTAGGGAAATAGTAATGCTATATTATCCGTGGAGAGATGAGCAGGTAGAACTAATAGACAGAAATTGCGAAGAGTTTTGTTCTTTAAATCAGGTGTTTATTGATACAAACCGTAGGAGCTATAACGTTTTGGATGACGAGGAGCTGCAGGATGCCCTTAGCAGGGTAAATACCGAAAATGAAAATCAGGAGGAAAACGAAAATGAAGACAATCAGGTAGCAATAGATGATAGACATAGAGCATTGGGTTTCGCAGAAATAAATTCTCAGTTAAATATATTAAATTTAGGTGCTAGTGAAGAAAGAACTGATACGTCCGAAAATAATGTCCGAATTATTCAACTCCCCGCCATAGTTTCTTCCGAAAACTTAGCAGACATGACAAGGTCCCTTAATTTAAGACAGAAAACATATTTTAGCCATGTTTTACATAACATTAAGTCCGATTGTCCTTTTTACGAATTTGTAGGTGGCGGAGCAGGAGTTGGCAAGAGTCGACTTATATCAGTAATTTTTCAAGCTCTTACAGCTCATTATAATAGTAAACCAGGTTCGAATCCCACAACAATAAAAGTACTTTTATCCGCACCAACAGGAAAAGCAGCCTTTGGAATAGGTGGCTGCACTCTTCATTCCCTATTTAGTCTTCCGATCAATCAATCAGGGGCAATAAGGGCTTTAAATTCCGACTTAGTTAACACATTACATTCGAGATTAATCGATCTCAAGGTCATTATTATTGACGAGATTTCCATGGTAGGTGCTAAAATGTTTTCCCGTTTAGACTCCAGACTAAAACAAATTTTTAAAAGTCCAAGACCGTTTGGGGGGATGTCTATCATCGTGTTCGGCGACCTGAGACAGTTACGACCTGTAGGCGATAATTGGGTTTTCGAATCCAACTCCACAGATCCCTACAGCGCATTATATGCGTCACTTTGGGAGCATTTTAGATTTTTTGAGCTGACCGAAATAATGCGTCAGAGAGAGGATCAGTCGTTTGCATTAGCTTTAAACAATATGGCATCAGGACAAATGACAGAAGAGGATATAGCTTTGATTAGGTCACGTATTGTACGGAGAGAGAGATGTGCCTGATGATGCCATTCATCTTTTTACCACAAATGATGGTGCAGATTCTTTCAATACGTTGAAGCTGAACTCATTACCGACAGATCAGTTCATATCAACAGCAGAGGATGCAGTTAAGGCTAGTAGTTTAGGTGAAGCGAATAGGACTCGAATTCTAGATTCTGTCAAAGGCTTCAAACTTTCACTAACACATGGTTTGTGTTATTCCCTCATTTTAAAGACGACAGCAAAGTATTTGATGACTGTTAATATAGACACAGCTGATGGATTAGTCAATGGAGCTACAGGTATACTAAAACAGATAGACTTAGACACAAACAGTCATCCGATAAAATTATGGATCGATTTTAGGGAAGAAAGAGTAGGAGCAGTAGCGCGCTCAAAATGTAGGAATCTTGTCGATCCATCGTGGACCCCAGTTTCGAAAGTTGTAAAAAACTTTCAGTTTAAGAAAAATGAAAATGTCACTATAGACCGTAGGCAATTTCCAGTTGTTCCTGCAGAAGGTATAACTATACACAAGAGTCAGGGTGCAACATACAGCCAGGTGGTGGTCCACACCTGTACACGTATGGAGAGAGCAGCAATCTACGTTGCATGTAGTAGGGCAACAAATGCATCTGGGCTATTTATAGTAGGACAATTCAATCCACCACAACCCCTCCAAGGTACAACCAAAGTTCACGACGAACTTGAAAAACTACGCTCCATTAACTTGCTAAGCACTCACTTCGATTATTTAATCAACAGCTCTCACTTAGAATTAGTTTTTCATAATGCCCAAAGCCTGCACTGTCATATTAGAGATGTTCAGTCCGATAAGCTTATGCTTCAGGCTTCTATGTTGTGTTTTGTTGAGGGTTCAACCTATTCAAGCGAGACATATGAAGTACCAGGCTTTAGAATTGCTGTGCGTCTAGATTGTCCAGATACAAACTGTAGGGTACGACCAAAAAGAGGCGTTCTCATTTTCGTTAGGAACGAACTATTCGAGAATGTTAGTCTTTGCTCCAGTGGTCGTAACAGTAGTGGTCTTGAGGTATTTGAGTATGCAGTTTTAAAGTATAAGTCTATAGGGCTGTTAGTCTTATATAAAAGTCCGCGTTATCCACTGAGAAAATTTCAGGTAGAAATAGAATATTTATTTGAAGAGAACAGTTCCGTTTTAAATAGCAATACCATTATATTAGGAGATTTTAATTTGTGCTTGCGAGCTTTAGTTGAGGCTAGGGACACATACAATCTGTTACTTAGAAAGGGATTTAGATCATTGTTAGACTTGAATACGGCTACAACCAATAGTGACACTCACATTGATTGGGCGTTTTCAAATATTACGGCTAGCCATGCCAGCGCAAAAGTCTTTGAGACCGTTTATAGTTTTCATGATGCAGTTTCTGTCAGTGTTAGGGATAATTTGTAGAAGATAGGTAAGCCTCAGTTCAGGTTACGGTTTACCGATTTGAAATAATATAATCGGGAGCATTTGCGAGCAGCGTCCTGAACTGGTACAGAGTATATTATAGTCGGGCTTGACCGACTTTCTCACTTGTTGTTATTAGGATGCCGTGGTCGCTATAGTCCAGCGTGCCGACCAACCATTTCCAAGCGGTTCCCAATGCATTTATAGCCCTTGCCTTCCTTCCAAATGGCCTTAATCTTCTAAGGTCATTTTCGACCTTTGATAACTCGAATGACAGAAATGGGAATAAGAGGTGCGAACTATTGATGCTGTGTAAGGTGTCGGTTAGGACGTCAAAGGCATTTTCGTACTCCCCTAAATCAAATACATGGATAATCTTAAATGAACCGTTTTGGACAGCCGCGGTTCCTGCTATAATTGGAATTTATTGGGAATGCGAATAATCCAGAACTGTTGCCAATCCAAGGCATGTTGGCAAGAACAACCTACGTTTTTTGATGTTACGTCTTTTACCTACTTTTGGGTGTATCTTACTTTATATGAACTGAAATGTAGGGGGTAGATGTTCTGTATTTTTCCCATTATTTCTTCTGATGTAAGCAATCCGTTTACAAATTTTGGGTCTAGTCAGGCCTTTAGAACTTCAACCAGATCTTTTTCTGTAAAATTGTTTTTTTTTTTATGACATGTCTATGGTAGGTAGGCAATGGCAATTGGAAGTCGTATGATTCCTCATCGGAAATGAACAAAAATACTTGGTTCTTGAAAACGTTGATAGGGACTTCCATAACTGGGATCAGGTTGTGTGAGGAACTTTCATCACTATGAACTGTTGCAGTAGTGCTATTTACTTGTTGGCCAGGATGATACCTAGACAATGCGTCTGCTTCCACGTTTGAAAATTTCTGGCTTATACTTGAGCTTGAAGTTGTATTTTTCAACCTTTTCCACCTTTTCAATTTTGCATTGTGGTTTTTACCGCTAAGAGCAAAAGTCAGTGGTTGGCTCCTAAGGACCCATACTATCGCCAGCATTTCTTTTTCGTTTGCTGCGTAATTCTCTTCGGCTTTGGAGAGCGTGCGTGAAATAAAGGTAATGGGTCTCCCATTTTGTTTGAGAATAGCACCAATGGCGAAGTTGATTGCGTCTGTTGTAAGTTGAAATTCTTTATTAAAATCGGGGTATGCAAGTACCACATCCTGGGAGGCAAGCGTATTTTTGATTTTAGAAAATGCGTCTGTGGCCTCATCATCCAGGACTATCTTTATTTTACTGGAAACGTTCTTGAAAGACGTCCATTTTCTCCTCGAAGCAGGGATGTCAGTGGTTTTGCTAACTTGGCGGATTCGCGGATGAATCTACAGTAATAGCTAGACAAACCCAGGAAGGAGCGCAAGTCCTTAAGAGTTTTGGTCATCGGATAATTCTTGATTGCCTTTACCTTTTCGGGATTTTTAGCCCGAAAAGAAGTCTGGTAAATTCGTATTTACCACCATTTACAGAGAATGCCGTTTTCCCATATCTGTTTCTTTAAGAGGAATTTGGTGAAATCCACTTTTTAGCTCGATCACAGAAAAATATTTATTTTCCCCCAATTTGTAGCGTAGGTATGTTTTTTGTCGGGGTCGGGTTAAAGTGCTTTTTATGTAACTTAGGTCGGATCCGGTGTCTATAAGGAATCTTAGTGATTTACCATCTTTTGTTAGGCACCGGAAATACGGTAAGCAGGCACCCTTTAATCTAAAAAATGAATATCTGAAGACTCCATTAGCTCGGAGCTATATTTCTGACCGTCTTCGTACTCTAGCTGGTCTATGAAATCAGCTATTCCCTCTTGCTGCATGCAGTCAAAATATGCTTGTTCGTTCTCTTGGCCTGGTGGCTGTTCTTCAGCCGGTGATCCTGCTTTCTCGGGTTCTAAGACTCCTGTTCCTATGTTAAACTAACGCTGAAACTTTAGAGGAGCCCCAGCGTAGACGGTACCGGGTGGGCGTTTGCCTACTAGATCATTGTCATAAGGCCTATTTATATAGTTGATTTCCATGGGAACTGACCTCGGCTCAGGCTTTGGAGCAAATGGGCGTGGTGGATCCGAATAATTCTGATTGTGCACGAGAGCTTGTTGCGGACTCTGGTATTGTTGATATGGGGCTTGTGGAAATTGTCTTTGGTGTTGGTGGGTTGGTGTCCACGCTACCTGTTGTTAAAAACTTAGGTTTGGTCTGGGATTAGGTGCGTAATACAGTCGAGGATCGAAATGTTTCCACTAACCACCAGGATTATTTTGCGGTGGTCTATTTGGTGGGTACCTTGCCATTTGTTGTCCCTGGAATTGTTCAGGTGGCAAAGGTGGTGGATGTTGCCTGGGTCTTGGAACAAATGCATTTCTATGTTCTTGGTTTTCGACTAGCACGCACAAATGGAGTGCATGACTAAGGTCTCTGGGCTCCTTTATGGCCAATAAGCGAGGTAAATCGCCATTAAGACCTCGGACGAATGTGTCTAAAGCTTTTTCTCGATAACTTTGGGTTAAAGCTTCTACGCTTTCTGGAGTTTGTTCCTGGGCACTAATTTATTGTAAAATTAAGGACAGTTGGTGGTACGCTGCTTGATAGAATTCGCTTTGAGTCATACGACCTTGTGACATTGAGAATAACTGGTATTCGAGAGTTTTTAGGTCACGTTTATCGGCATATTCTGAGATCAGGCATTTGCAGATTGCTTTCCAATTCAGTGGCGTATTGTACGACTCCAGTACTGCATCTGCTTCACCTACTATTTTTTTGCGAACTGCGAGAGTGAGCATGTAATATTTGGAAGAATTTTCTTGCCCCTCGTATAGACTAAGGATTCTTTCTACGTTCTTTTTCTAAGAGCTAAAAGCGATTCTATCTCCTGAGAGTTCCCTAATCAAACGTGCTACTTTTGGTACTTTCTCCTGTTCTTCTCCGGATTCTGATCTCGTGTAAGGAATATCCCTCAGCACTTCACTTTCTCTGGTTAAGCCTAAGGCTGATTTAAAGAAAGGCCGGCAATGGCGCTTATTAAATCGTTTGGCATGGCTACTCGATGTTAAAGTTCACACTCACCCAGAAATATTTACTTTTATAATGGACTGCTTTGAGATACTTGGAATGGCAAATTTTTTTTTTTTTTTAAGGATCTTACCTTATAACAAAATTTTTATACCCTTGCAAAGGGTATTATAATTTTGCCCAGAAGTTTGCAACGCATAGAAATATTCATTTCCGACCCCATAAACTATATATATTCTTGATCAGGGCGACGAGCTGAGTCGATTGAGCTTTGTCCGTCCGTCTGTCTGTCTGTCTGTCTGTCCGTCTGTCTGTCCGTCTGTCTGTCCGTCTGTCTGTCCGTCTGTCCGTCTGTTTCTACGCAAACTAGTCTCTCAGTTTTAAAGCTATCGAGCTGAAATTTTGCACAGAGTCTTCTTTTTACTGCACGCTGATAATATGTCGGAACCGACCGGATCGGATGACTATATCTTATAGCTGCCATAGGAACCATCGGTAAAAAAATGGGTTATAGTGAGAAAAACTTTTTTGTTCTTATTGTTAGCGTTCCCAAACACGGTCATTATTAATATTAAAAGCTTTCAAACAGATTTGCAAACTTTGGTCAAAATCGGATGACTATATCTTATAGCTGCCATAGGACCGATCGGTCGGAAAATGGGTCTTACTGAGAAAAACTTTTTTGGTTTCTATGTTAGCGTCCTCAAACTCGTCCCTTATTAATATTATATGCTTTCAAACAGATTCGCAAACTTTTATCAAAATCGGAAGACTATATCTTATAGCTGCCATAGGACCGATCGGTCGGAAAATGGGTCTTACTGAAAAAAAATATTTGTTTTCAAGTAAATCGTTCTTAAGGTCGGTGATTATTAACACTAAACGCTTTCAAACTAATTTGAAAAATTTGGTCGAAATCAGATGACTATATCTGCAGGCTGCCATAGGACTTATCGGTCGGAAAATGAGTCTTAGTGAGAAAAACTTTTTTGTTTTCAATTTTATCGTTCTTAAACTTGGCGATTGTTAATTTGATATGTTTTCAAAAAGATTCGCGAAATTTGGTCGAAATCAAATGTTCATCTGACGGAAAATCGATTTAAGTTAAAAAAAGTTTTTGATTTTTATCCAAGCGTTCTTAAACTCTGTCATTTCAAAAACAGCTTTTGCAAGGGTATAAAAACTTCGGCACAGACGAAGTTAGCGTGGCCTTCTCGTTTCTTTTATTTTCACTTACCAATAATTTTTTTCACTTAGGGCTTTTTTTTTCTTCTTATTAAATTTTAATTTTTCGTTGGCTTTGACTTTCTTTTCTTTTTTTTAATTTTTCGTTTTCTTTTAACAAAGATTTTTTTCTGTTTCACTTAACAATAATTTCTTCCACTCAGGGCATCTTTTCTTTTGAAATATGTTCCTTAATTTTTTATGTTGTGCCAAATTACACTTATTTTATGTTTTAGTTCCTATCACTTAATCACTATGCTTACAGAATAATTAACATTCTGGCGAATCTCCCGCGATGGTACTTTGGATTTATTCCTTTTTGTCCCGTGGCGGTAACGACTGTGGGTGACTTGGGATTCTCGGTGACACGGTTGCGCGGTACCCTGCGGACGGGCACTACAGGGTGTTTGACACGAAAAGGGCCGGAAATATAGTCGAGACTCGCGTGAGGTCCCTGCTCGGGCGCCAATTAATAAACAGACATTTATTTTCGATTGTTGAACAACCTTTTTCAATTTGAAGTTTATTCGAAATGGAGCTTAAAGAATTATTACAATTATTTTATAGCCTAACTTAACCCGCTGCCGCTGCTGCTGCCATCGTTGTCGCTACTGCTGCTGCCGCAGTCGCTGTTGTCGCTATCGCTGTTGTTGCCGCGGTCGGTGTCACCGTCGCTGTGCCTGCCGTTGTTACGTTGTCACTACTTCTGGCCTGCCGCATCCGCTGGCTGGCCGTTGTCGTTGGGTGTCTTGTTTCTAGCCTCGGTCCCACGGTAGTGGCAGTTGGTTGTGCATGCGCTGTATTCATGTTCTTAAATTATGTATGTATCGAGTCTTTTATTTTTGTAAGTGTATGTTCTTCTTGCGGAAATTCAAATGTGAATATGTAAGAAAAAAAGAACATGTAAGTACTTGTGCAAAGAAAGGCAAGCAAATTGCAAGCAAACACGTGGTTGCGTGTTTTTTCACACGCACTTACATATGAGCAAATGTGTATGTGCATTTCCAAAAATTCTATTAAACTGCTCAGACCAAAGAAATAATCGGAATCAAAAACGAGAAAGGGAAGCTAGCTTCGTCTGTGCCGAAGTTTTAATAAACTAAAACAAGAAAGAAAGTCGGTCAAGCCCGACTATAACATATCTGTACCCTTACCCTCGCATTTTCTCACGAGTCAAGAGAGGCAATCTTAGTGAGAGAGAGAAAGAGAACGCGGTTGTGCGCTCTCTAAGTTTCTCTCTCTCTCACTAAGATTGATTGCCGCTTGTTATTGTTTCCATTGCAAGGTGTTCTCCAGTTACATCCTGCAGTAACGGTCTTTGCAGCTGATTTGCTATGATCTTTGGAATCCTTGTATCGGGCATATTTCGAATTTTATTTTAGATTTGCTCGCAGTAACATAATTGCATTCAATGTGGTTTAGTCCATACAACTTCTTAGCGGATTCATCCTAAATTTTACACCAGAGAATAGGCGTTCCACCTTAACCTGCGTAGCTGGAACAGAGAGAACGACTTTTGAAATCTCATAAAATTCTGGGAACTTTGTGGAGGTTTCTGACCACCAGTTAAGAATGTTTTCATAATTTCGAAGACGTTTAAGTGCGAGAAGTCTTAATGGAATCCAGTAGCTTATTTGTTGACACAATTGATGTGTTTTTATCACCTGCATTATTAATTGTTATTTGTTAATTAATGATTAATTGTTAATCTTTTTTAAAAAGTTTGATTAAAAACTAACAGTTGTATGGGTTCGTAATCGCCCTTTGCTCGCAACTCTCGAGAGCCAGCTCTACCTCTCAGCTCATGACACTCAGCTCTTGGCTCTGAGCTGAAAGGCACAGCTCGTGAGCCACAGCTCTCGGTTCTAGGCTGGGAACCACAGACTTAGTGGTTCACGAGTAATTTAAACCTATTTACCGTGACTGACGACTTATTAAATCACCAAAAAAATACCATAGAGGATAAAAAATAGCGTTCATGAAAAACGCTAATGCCAATCAAGTGCAAAGTCATACCAAAATCAATGCATAAGCGCAATTCACAGCTAAGGGATCTCCATGGTAAAAAGACCGCTAAATGCTTAAGAAACTGCTTTTTAAGACAACAACTACATCGCCTTGATTTTGACAATAGTGAACCCCGAACCATGGATGACCAATGCTGAAGAACATAGATAGAGCATGAAGAATGTATCAGTTTCACTGTTAATTCAAAAAAAGAACCTGCCAGATGTACATAGTTCATAAGCGTTATTCAATAATATTTGCAAACGACATTTGTTATGAGTGAGGCCAATTCAGACTCTTTCTGCAATACATATACCGCCTTGATATGTGTTCAGCCGCAAAAAGCTCAGAGAGCTATTATGGCTCACAGCTCAGAGCCGAGTGCTGTCGCTCACGAGCCCTAAGCCGTTCAGTGCTCCCGGCTTACGATCAGCGGTTCTAGGCTCTGAGCGATAAATTCCGAACCCTGCAATTGAACAGTAAGATTTGAATGTTTTTTTTGTTAATTTTCAACTGCTGCCGACGATGGTACGGGCGTGTTGTATTTAACAAAAGCGTTTCGAATTTCGGGATATCGATTAAGCAGCTCCAGTTCCTGACTTTCTTCTGCGAAAAACTGAAGCATCAAAAGTTCTGCTTTAGTCAAAGGAGCATCAGAGGGCAGTCGATTCACTTCGGTTATCACCAGAGTCAGAGTCGGAATCAAAATTGAAAAAATTATTATCTTGATTTGTTTTTTTTCTTGTGGCCACTGTCGATTCATTTTCAGTTATGTTCTTTGATATGCACATTTTAAAAACTTTTAAAAGCTTAGAGCGATCCGCTGGCTCTAAACGTGCCAACCACTTATTCTTAAAGCACGGATATGATAAAGCTGCAATAGCAGCATTTTCCGCATATGGAGTGCTAATGTCGAACAAATTTTCAAATAGTTTTTCAACGCTTTGTCTTTACGAATTTATTAAAGGCTTGCAATAAATAAAATTGTTAATCCCTTCTATTTTCCGCAGTTTTCTCTTAAAGCCAGAAGGCATGGCAGCACTATCCCGAAAAAAGTGTTTGTTATCGAGAGCTTCCGCAACTGGCGCAACGCAGGTCAAATGTTCTTGTAAATATTCAAACTCGTTTTCTTTGATGGCGTTTTTTAAATTTAGTGATTTGTGTAAAAGGAGTTTCTTGTCTCTAATACTCGATATTTGTTTAAGAGCATCAAATAGACTATTCCATCTGGTTTCTCCGGGGCTGCTTAATGTGTGATGCAATACATTTTTTATAATTTCTGCTGATTTTGGTCGCCGTGCAGCTTTCCATAAGGTATTGCATTTTTTAATTACTCCAGCATGCGTAATTGACAATGGTGTATTTTGATTATTTAAAACCTTATTGGCATCGGTTGTCGCACATAGGTTTAATGTATGTGCGGAGCAGCGTAGATGGCGGGCAGCAAAAAAATGATTTCGGCTGATTCATCTTTTTCAGCTTCAGATTCAGATGTATCTTCGAAAGTGGGACTGTCATCTTTGAGGTCAATGTTTGTGAGTTTCACTCCAAATAGTTTGAAAGCCTTCACAAAATTGCTTCCATTGCTCGACCAGATATCTAATGCTGTGCACACATAGTCTACACCCTTTAAGTCACATTTTATCCGGTGCATTTGCTCTTCGTAAAAAGTATTTATTCGACGACTTATTAATGAAAGTCCTTTTTCACATATTTTCAAGTCCGAGAATATTTTTCCAAAATGTGGATCTTCAACAGCACGTAACGGGATCATTGAATGAATGAAATATTTCACTACGTTATCGTCAAATTGCTCTTGTAATAATTTTTTCTCAACAGATTTCTTGTTCACACTCTCTTTGTTCTTGGTTGTATGGCCTGGATGTTTCTTCTCTTCCTTCTTCTTTTTAATGTATTCCTTGTTCTCAGTCACGCAGTCATTTCCAGTTTACAGTACAGTACAGTTTAAATAGCCTCTTACTTTGGTGTTTCGATCCTCTGGACATTTCATGCATAAAGCCGTAATATTATTGCCTGTTGATTCGTGTTCTAAGAATTTAAAATAAGTTCCGTCCAGTACAAGCAGTCGTGGTTGCGAAGATGGTAAGTAGCTTCCTGCTGCATCGCTCTCCGAGGAAGGTACAATATTTTCTGCAGTGCCCAGAGCATAATCCAAGAAATTGTCTTCATCCATTTTAACGTCCTGGTCCATTTTATTTCAGTATTTATTGTGCTGACTTAGTCTCTTTTTAAACTTATGCTTTTTTTCTGAACAAAACACACAGCTTACTTAATTGTTAGTTTTAACTGAATTCTAGAACAATTGAAAAATTCAATTGCAATTGATATAGTTGTAAGCTACAATTAATTTAAATTAATTCAACTAAATTAATTACAAACTGCAACAAATATTTTAATTACAATTAATTTCAATTGCAATTGAATTAATTGATTACAATTTTTAGTTGATTAATCAATTGATTGAAAATTTAATTGATTAATGCCCAACACTGATTACAAGCCTTGCGTTGGTAAGTATTTTTAATACATTTACAGGGAGACATAAGAGTCCCTTTTTTAGGGTTGTATGGTTTAGTCCATTTTTGTGCGCCTCGCGTACTTGAGTCCCAAACGCATTCCTTGCTGGTACCTAGCCTCAAAGTGCACTGTTCATACATGATTCTTATTGCGAATACTAAGAAGTTTCGCAGTCCAACTACCACACTTTTGCTTCTCATTTCCCAAACTTCTGGTATTGTTCAGCCATTTTCAAGCTTTTTTGACCGTAGGCTTAGAAGTTTACACCGTGGGGAGGGTGGTAGTTGGTTGGTGTCTAGCTTGCATTCACCTTGGTCTCCATGTTAATATAACTCAGTTTAAAATTCAACACACATGCAGCAGCTTAAACGTTTTAGAAATCTATTTTTCAAAAAACAGAACAGTATTACAGGGTGTGGGGGGTGGCAGGAAAGGAAAGGCAGTCACATGTGTGCATTTAATTGAAACGTCTGCAGTGGTGTGTCAGGTGTAAGTCTTGGAATCAACAATTTTCGCTTTTAGTTCACCCCAAAGAAGAGGAACAGAAAAAGGAAGAATACTAATCCATTCAGTAAACACAACTTGCGATCAACACGAAACACCTTCTTGAAGTTGTTAAGCGTTTTCGCTGCCATCTTCAATTCTGTATCATGTTTGTAAACGATCAGCATATGCAACAGTATGGTAAGCTCCACCCACTGCAATTGCTCCAAATGTTGATAGACATATTGCAAGCATAATTTGTTGGGTACATTTTTGTTGCTCCGGCGTTATGGCCCGCTCATAGATCTTCGCAATGATCTGGGGTGGTATTTCCAATTTATTTAACAGCGGTAGCACCGTTGGAGAGTTGGAAAGCTGTAGATGCTTGACGATGGTAATTAGACGCTTCTCTTGCTTTTGGGGGCAGCGAAATGTTGATGTCCTTAAGAAAGCGCAGCATCAGCCACACTTTGTCGTATTTACCACGACATATTGCCAGCATAATTTGTTGGGTACATTTTTGCTGCTCCGGCGTTAACTGATCCATATTGTCGTAGACTGACTTTAAAGGCTTTGAAAACTTGTCTAGGCTTTTTTTTTTTGTTTTCCTCAATTTTCCACTTGCCTGCTTCAAACATAATTAGAGCCACATATGTCTGTCTACAAGTGGCGTCTCCTGCGCTTACAATTGAAATGTGTAAATCACTTTGATTTCAAAGTGAGCGTTCATGAGTTAAACACTCGAGGCACAAACGGAAGTAGCAATGTGACAAAGTCGCCTGCCACAGCGCACACTTGTGGTTTACGACCTGCAGCAGCAGCTTCTCAAGTGTGCGCAATTTTTCTATACTTTTTTAACTGTTTGACAACTAGATATCTCTAGAAGGTACGAACAATCTATCATCAAAACTGTGGGAGATATGACGTTTTTCCAAACAGACAGACGGACGGACAGACGGACATGTCTATATCGACTCGGCTGTTGATTCTGATCAAGAATAAATATACTTTATAGGGTCGGAAACGATTCCTTCTCTCTGTTACATACTTTTGCACAAACTTAATATACTCTGTGTACCTTCGGTACAGAGTATAATGACACTGCTACTACACTGCTAATATTTGCAGATTTCTTTCAATCAACATACACATCTGCCTTCTATAATTCGACTTCATCTGATCCGTATGCACTTCCCCATACTTGTGGGATTTTAATGCCAGTTATTCAGGAAGCGGAGGAGGAGGATAGCACACATATTATTTTTATTGATCAATGATCAATGACACCCGATGATAAAATCCAATGTCTGCCTAAGGATATGGGACATTGCATTGAGGTGCTGACTCAGACACAGCTACTGACGCCCGAGGAAGAAAGGGCAGAATTCGGCCAGGTGATGGTCTCTTTAAATCATTACGTTGTTCACCTCCTGCATACTTGGATTGACAAAATCATCAGGCTTTTTATCGGAAGGTGGTGGTGCTGGCTTCATGTGTTCAGCGAAACGTTCACAAATTTCAGTGGCACTGGCAATTAGTAAATTTCGTATCCACTTCCGGATGCTGCACTTCAGGCTGTTCCTTGACCGATTCTTCTTCTAGCAGCAGCTGCTTCAAACGCTGCTCATCCAACTTTGGTGGTGGCTTTGCTGAGTTGGGAACCAAATGAAAAACTTTGTAAGCACAATTTGAGCCCTTGAAGGGACTAAGGGAGAAAGAAAAAGAGGGATTAGAACGTGGGGTCGGCAATGAGCTTGAAAGCTGCATCGGCAGCGGTCGAGCAAAAAAGAAAAGCTTTTGAAAGCTCAATGACTTTGGCTGACTTGGCTACTCACCCCGTGGTCTTAAGGGTCATCTCTGTCGAATCGACCGGTTTTGTCAGATCGTTCATTTTATTAAAAAGCTGCTGCTTCTCTTTGATCTCCTTCAGTTTTTTGGGAATGGCCTCGTTTTTTTGCTCCTTTGTTGGCTTCATGGAAGGGCACTTATCATTGGTATTTCGCATTGTTTCTCTTTTTTTATTTATTCCAAAAGCAAAACAATTTTTTTTCTTTTTTTGTTTAACAATTTCAGTATGAAACGTATTGCAAAAGTAAAACAAAATCAGAGACTTGTATGCCGTAGTCGATAATGGCTTTGACACTAAACCATTGGGTAAACTGATTAAATATAAATGTATATTTTGTTGACTATTTAAAATTTTTGATTTTTGGGCCAGACAGAGAAAAGAAAGAAAAGTTTAAGCAAAGATTTGTAAGTACCCTTAAAGTACTCACGTTATAGGGCAAAATGCGATCCCAGATGGTCTCGGAGGTAAGGTAATATATGTACTTGGACTACTGGTATTCGATTTTGTCAATCCAAGTATGCAGGAGGTGACCAACGTAATGATGGCCGGATTCTGCCCTCTCTTCCTCGGGCGTCAGTAGCTGTGTATGAGTCAGCACCTCAATGCAATGTCCTATATCCTTAGGCAGACATTGGATTTTATCATCGGGTGTCATTATCGGCGTGGAGAACAGGAGAGAACAATTGGAAATAGGATTTGGATGGTAAACTGGTTCTGAACAGAACCAAACCTATTCCAGTTGTTAAACCAAACTGGCATCCGTTCGAATATGCTGAACCGCACCAAACGGTTCAGTTCACTGAAGAGTGCTAAGGCGTAAAGCATGATACAATAACTACAAGCTAGCGCAACTGGACTGCAACTTTGGAGTCATCGAACCAAGGCCGACTGAGAATATCGCAGCTGCGCAGTGCGCTACCTTGAAGTTATTGTATCACGGACGTAAAGCGTTTACCTTCAGTAAATTTTGGAAATTTTAAACGATTTTCGGTTATATTAAGATTCGTCGATGGTGACCAAATTGATCCTTAGCGATACCAGTTTAATGTAGCCTTTAAGTATAAACTGCCAACCACTTTTTGAAACATGTGATCCCGGGCATCTCTGGCAATTGCATGTAATCGAAGGCAGATGCTAATCGAATTGCGTATGATGTTGCCTTAATCTAACTTTAGCTAGAAGCAAGATTTTTGAAGTGAAATCCTTATGTACGAAGTCAGCATTTCCGAGTTTATATTTTGGCACTATTATAAAAGGATCTTAAAGCTATTTTAATGTTCTCTAGGAATTCAATTTCAAAAAGAGTACGAAAAGTCACATATTAAAACAAAAACTGGACTTCATAACCAAAATTAAGAGTGAACCACTGAACCAAACCGAAACCACGGTTCAGTTAGCTTAAACCACCATACAACGATCCCAACGTGCGTCGGTCAAAAACTGTGTAAACCACTGAACCGAACCAGTCCTTATATCCGAGCGGTTTCGTGGTAGAAATACTTGTGAAATAGTTTGTCACGAACTTTACATATATAGAAACACTTTCGATCCATGATACAAAAACTAGAAGGTAGTGCAATGCAAAGTTATGCGCATGCTAAATGGAGCAAGTGTTTGCACTACCTTGTATTCATTGTACAATGCTTTCCAACTATTAAGAAATCTGAATGCAATTGCACAGCAGTCTCATATGAATCAAGCATTGCGCCAAAATACATTTGTATGTCATGTCGAATCCAGCCTTTAAGAGAAACTCTCGTAAATCTCGTAACTTTTGGCCTCGCTTCTTCTGACAAACTGTGGTGTAGACGTTTGACTATTGCGATTGCGTTGGAGATATCCTCAAACACTTCTAGCGCATATTCTCAATGGTAGAACGCATTCTCTATTGTGTGTATTTCCACTGTTTGGGCTGCCACCTCTTAACCAGGGCTTTGGCTTAACCGACATCCGGCATTAAGTAAAAATAATGATAATTTTTTGACCAAATATTTGTCCAACGTGAAAAGCTATGGCGCGAGAGTTTATTAACTTAAAGATTCGGTTCAAGGCATTGAATACTCTGAACTGAATCGGTTCTAAAGGGTTTCGGTTCTTCACCGATTTGTGTTATAAATCTAATTTCATTAAGAGTTTCTTAAACTAAAGCTCTAAATACATAATGTAGTATGCATATTGAATGGCATCGCAATGGGCCCAATGTGGCCTAAGTGGGAGAGCGACTTGTCGCTCTCATCCATCGCAACCTAACCTAACCTATGCATATGATATGCACATGAGCTTTCCAGGTCAGGCGGCGGCCCAATGTCACACCAAGATATTTAACCGCAGATTTTGAAAATGAGACTCTTGACCCTAGAAGTCACACTCTAGCAACTTTCCCGCGTCTCATAGCAAAGGTGCTATGTTCCAGCGGTTCGCCCAACGACCAAAGCCATCCAGGAACTGCTGGACCTTAGCAGATGCTCTTTTGCGGCTGTTGCTGCAGGCAAGAAAAGCGGTCGACAAGTCGACAACTGTAGCCCAAACGCCAAGTCATAGAAGTGTTTGTATGTGTGTGCGTTAGTTGTTAGTGATCTTTCAAACAATTTGGAGAAAGTTGGGAGTAGACTAATTGGCCGGTAGGAGTCGGGCTTTGAGAGATCCTTGCCCTTCTTGGGAATCATTACGATAATAGCAGACTTTCAAGTGGTCGGGATGTATTGAAACCATAACATCGCGTTGAACAGCATTAGCAGGAACACAACTCCCACTTCAGGAAGTGCCTTGACTGATTGCCTTGAACTTGGGTCTGACGCGAGAGAGTGGACCCGTTTCTGTTGAGAGACCAGCTTGACTGGTGGCGGCATCCTCAGCGGAAACTAGTCTGAAGGGGGTGAATCGATCCTCTAAATATAATTATAATACTGTTTACAGATTTGGTATTAAAACATTAATATAAACGGCCCCCCCCACCAGTTGTATATCCAAAATCCAACTGAACTTTGGTGCTATTCGTAGAGTAACTAAAAGATGTCTTACTTATTTCAAGTTAAAATTCTAACTATTTAAGATAAGCCCTCGGAAGATACTGTAGACCAATCATTAATTGCATTAACATATCAATTATTTAAACAATAAGATGTAACTTCGTTCCAACTAACTACTCTTTGATCGAATCTTCTCCCGGCTTCTCAGTTGACTCTGCATCAGCCTTGGGCTCATTAGTCGACTTTGATTTATTCAACAGCTCTGCATTAGCCTCCTTCGCCTCATCAGCCGACTTTGAATCGTTATAGTTGTGCTCGATGCGAATTCTCTTGTTGTCCAATGATTCCTTATTTTGCTCAGTGGACTGCTTCTGCTCAAAAATTGAGTCGCCCACTTGAACTCCTACTTCCTTGGTCTGGTCGTTCTCTTTACTCTCAGTTAAATAGCACGAGACACTTTCTCCCGGATCAAGTAGATATACTTTAGAATCTGCAATATCAATTTCCACCGTATCCTCTGGATTATAATGCACCGCACCATTCGAACCGGTCAGTATAATAAGTGGACCATCATCAAGCACAATTTCGCGCACACCTAAGGCCTTGAGTTCCGGATTGAACTTCTCCTGATTGATATGGAGGTCATAACTTCCATCCTGTTGGCGCACAAATCGCATGGACTCAATCAGTTCATCAGACTTTGGAGCTGGCGATGGCGGCAAGTGCTCATAAAGCTTATCCTCAGCCGGTTGAGATGGCGATGGCTTCAAGTGCTCATCAGGTTTCATATTTGCCGGTTGAGATGGCGATGGCTTCAAGTGCTCATCAGGCTTCATATTTGCCGGTTGAGATGGCGATGGCTTCAAGTACTCATCAGGCTTTATATTTGCCGGTTGATATGACGATGGCTTCAACTGTTCAGCGGTGGCACTGCCAATTTTGTTGTCAGTTAATTTCGCATCCGCTTCCGGATGCTCCACTTCAGGCTGCTCTTTGACCGATTCTTCTTCCAGCAGCAGCAGCTTCAAACGCTGCTCATCCAACAATGGTGGCTTTTTGTCTGATTTGGAATCCAAATCAAACAATTTGAAGCCACAATTCGAGCAGGAGAAGGCACTGAGAAAGAAATAAGTGAGTTTAGAGCGTGGTGTCGGCAGCGGTCGAGCAAAAGAGAAAAGCTTTTGAAAGCTCTCACATTTCTACTCACTCCTTGGTCTTCTTAATGGTCATCTGTGTCGAAGAGACCGGTTTCGTCAGATCGTTTATATTTTTGCGCATTTCATTCAAGAGCGGCTGCTTTTCTTTAATCTCCTGCAGCTTCTTGGCATAGATCACGTTTTGTGGTTCCTTTGTTGGCTTCATATCTTTCGAAAGCGTCTTCTCCTTTTTCTTCGAAGGGCTTTTATCATTGGTATTCTCCATTGTTTCTCTTTTTCTCAACACTATCAAACGTATTCCAAAAGCAAAACAATTTTTTCTCTTTTTTTTTTACAATTTCAATATGAAACGTATTCCAAAAGTAAAAACAAAATCAGAGACTTGTATTCCGTAACACTTGGTAGTCGATAATGGCATTGACACTAAACCATTGGGTAAAATAAATAAGTAAACATGTATATTTTGTTGACGATTTAAAATACATCTTGTAAAGGTTTCCAAAGGGGGTAAATTCGTACAACATTAGATGCCTTCTACTGGTTGCGTTTGTTTTCTTAAGGTATTATTCTAAACAATATAATATATATGTGATATCCGTTAAACAACGGCAAAAATTTTCTTAGTATTAAATATGTAAAATCATTTGTATTTTCAGTTATAATAAATATAATTAAATAAAATTTAAATAGCAGGATATTTTACTTACATCCAAGAAGATCTATTCTTGAAATCGAGACTTTTTATACTAACTTTCAAGCAGATCTATGCTTGAAATGAGACTATTCAATATTTATTTTTGAATTCGAGATTTTCCATGCTTACAACCAAGAAGATCTATGCTTGATATGAAGCCGATTTAATTTGAAACCAAGAATTTCAATCTCAAAAATTCTTGCTTGATTTCAGTATTCTCGGCGTGGATCCAAGAATATTCCGTCTTACCGTACTTTTGTTCATCAAAACTTCTTGATATCAAGCACGATCGGCTTGGTTTTTTCTCTGAGTTTACATAAAGCACTAGCGCCAAACTTTAAGACACAACCAGGAATGTTGTCTGGCCCAGACAAAAAAGATGGTTTAACGAGCTTTAAGTTTTGATAAACGTCGGATTCCTGAATAACTGGCATTAAAATTCCACAAGTATGGGGAAGTGCATACGGATCAGACGAAGTCGAATTATAGAAGGCAGATGTGTATGTTGATTGAAAGAAATCTGCAAATACTAGCAGTGTAGTAGCAGTGTCATTATACTCTGTACCGAAGGTACACAGAGTATATTAAGTTTGTGCAAAAGTATGTAACAGAGAGAAGGAATCGTTTCCGACCCTATAAAGTATATATATTCTTGATCAGCATTAACAGCCGAGTCGATATAGCCATGTCCGTCTGTCCGTCCGTCCGCCTGTCTGTCTGTCTGTCTGTCCGTCTGTCCGTCTGTCCGTCCGTCCGTATGAGCGAAGAGATCTCAGAGATGATAAGAGATAGAGGTTTGACATGTATGGGACATATATTTCTTATACTTGCAGGCAGATCAAGTTTATTTTCAATTTTTGATACGCACCCTCCCACCCCCGCAATTTGAAAAAAACGTGTATCTTCCACAGTTTTGATGATAGATGGTTCGTACGTCTAGAGATATCTAGTAATCAAAATTATTTATCGATTTGCTGAAGGAATGATAAAGATCGGATGAACGATACTCCAGTTATGACCAAAAAACGGCCAGTTCACACCTACCACCCCCCACCCATAACCACAGCAACATACCATAACCGTTCAGCAGAGGCAATCTTAGTACGATACAGAGAGAGAGAGAGAAACTCAGAGAGCGCACCGCGTTGTGCGCTCTAATAGTTTCTCTCTCTCACTAAGATTGCTTGTCTTGAACGGAACGTTGTTGTTATGGGTGGGGTGGGTGGGAGGTGTTAGCTGGCCGTTTGACTCGTGAGCAAGTGCGTGTGTAAGGGTACAGAGTATGTTATAGTCGGACTTGACCGACTTTCTTTCTTGTTTTTATAATAGAGAGATTGAGGAAAGATTGAAGATTTCCTTTTAGAATTAACAAAGAAGTAGAAAAGTTTTGGGGATTCCCGAAAATCAATTTTACATCGAGATAGGTAATTATTGTAGCACTCCGTGTTGAGAAGAGAGAACTTTGATTTAGCTACTGCAGACTTTAAGAAATAAACTTGAGAAGCGGTTATCTTAAATTTCTTATAGAGTTTGGATTTTTGATTTTTAAGGAACGACAATCTACGAGTAAACCAAGGCGGATTTCTACTTGCATTTTGTTGTTGTTGTTTAAAGTTTAACAAAGTTCAGTCAAACCATTTACAATTATGAATTTAGATTAGACAATACACTCAAAAAACAACTCACCCTAAAAAGTTCAATTTTCGCACTAATTTTTAGAAAATCGCCCTAAAAAAAGGGCCAAAGGCGACTCGCCTTATTCTTAAGGAAATTTTTAAAAAACAAGAAAGAAAGTCGGTCAAGCCCGACTATAACATACTCTGTATCCTTAACGTCGCAGCTCGCATTTAAGCAAAAGTAAAATTGGCTCCAACAGCACCTCCAGGAGGGCCAGGGCCAAGCTTCTCTCAATATCTTGGCGTGTGTGCTTATAATTTTTCGCACAAGAGAAAGGGACCTACAGTTTAACGCCGAATCCGAACGGCAATAGTTAGAGAATTTGCTTTTTAATGGCTAGTTACTTCACAGCTGGCGCCAGTAGCGATAAATAATTTTGTTTACAAGGTATCTCTAGAAGGTACGAACGATCTATCTACAAAACTGTAGAAGATATGACGTTTTTTCCAAATTGCGGGGGCGGGAGGGGGCGTGGCAAAAATTTAAAATAAACTTGATCTGCCTGCAAGTATAAGAAATATATGCCCCATTCATGTCAAACCTCTATCTCTTACCATCTCTGAGATCTCTTCGTTCATACGGACGGACCGACAGACGGACATGGCTATATCAAATCGGCTGTTGACGCTGATCAAGAATATATATACTTTATAGGGTCGGAAACGATTCCTTCTCCCTGTTACATACTTTTGCACAAACTTAATATACTCTATGTACCTTCGGTACAGAGTATAAAAATGTAATCGCTTTCTCAACGAAGCGTTGGAGTTATTGAAGCCATCAACAGTTTGTCAGACAGTTGTCAGCGGTACTGAAACTAGCGACTGTGATGACGAAAATGATATGATCTAACAGTGACAGCAGCGATTAATACTCTGATAATTACTTGCAACTTTTATCAAATAAAAAAAAAAGTGTAACTAAAGTACAAAGTATGTTATATTAGTTATAGTTAGTGAAAACATGAAACTAAGTTAATTATTAATTTTAATAAAATTTAACTACAGCAGGAAAAAGCAAAAACAAAAAAAATTAAATTCTTGTTCTATATTTGAAATTTAACTTTGGTAACGTATATCAAAGCACCCTGAAATCGGAGCAACATGTTCGAGCAATCATTTTAAACCAAAAAGTATTCACTCTTATATGAATTTAAGATTTTAAACATATCTTCCATATTTTAGAAGTTATGATTCTTTAATCGAAAAAAGTCAGTGATCCTAACAATAAAAATTTTCAGAATAAAAATTTAAAAAAAATTAAATTACATTAAGCGTAATGCCAAAGGTAATTGTTTTTAGTTCATATATATGTACTGAATGAAAAAATATATAAGGCAGTATGTTTAAAGCCTGTGTGAATTAATCTACAGTTTAGGGGTCAAATACACCACTGTGCGGCGGCTGTAAAAGAGTTGGTCACTGCACAAATAAAAATATTTAACAAAAAAAAACAACACCACTTCTCACTCCCTTTACTCTTAAATCATCTCTTTTTCGCCCTTGTTTATCCGCTCATTTTGCCGTCAAATTCTCACAGCCATCAGTGAAGCCGAAGCAGAAAAAAATTCAAGCTAAACTTATCCCGTTATAACGGGGAGAGAGAGTCGGAGAAAGTAACGAGTACGAAGATAAAGGGGGGAGAGGTGTACTCTTTTCATGCGTTCCGTTTCTTTTCTATTATTCTTAGTGCACACACGAAATTTCAGATGGCATTGAAAAAAAAAATTAATAATTTTACAATTAAATATTGGACGATCACTCTCGTACACCTATGTATGTACGTATCAGAGAACTGCAAAACGTACCAAAAACGTATACGCATACGTATTGCTTCAAATGCGTCAATGCTTCAATGCGTATCCAGTCAAAAAACGTATGCGTACTTCAATACGCATTTTTTAAAAAGTACGTATACGTATACTTCATAGTGCGTATGCGTATTTCAACTACGCTGAAGTATACTTCAAAAGTACGCACACTACGTTTTAATATTTGAGGCATACGCACACTACGCTTAATTTCTGTGCGTATATGCAAATCAAATGCGTATACGCACTTTTTAATCAAAATTTATAAAAGCCGAAAAAATTCTCCCTATTACATACATTTGCATAAGCTCAATAAGTATAAAAATATAAACGAACCTTGGTCAAAACAAGATTACCCAAATAACTCTGGAGCAAAATCTTATAAGCAGCTGCCATAATAAATTGCCGAATTGGCTTGGCCCTTAACGAATGTTGTTGCCAAACTTATTTAACATGCTATAATAATTTGCGGCCGATGTATAAATGCTATTTATAGGCAACTTCCAGAAACAGTTCCCCAAAACCAAACAATTAAAAGTGGTAAAAAACACTATGCTTTCTCATATTTTCAAAGGGAAACAATTAAATTGAACTAATGTAAGCCAATCTTAAATTTATTCATAGCCCGTTTGAAAATGTTCTGTTTCACTGCCGCGATAGCGCAATTATCCTCATTTTGACATTAATATTGCATATTTGTATACTCTGTACCGAAGGTACATAGAGTATATTAAGTTTGTGCAAAAGTATGTAACAGAGAGAAGGAATCGTTTCCGACCCTATAAAGTATATATATTCTTGATCAGCATTAAGAGCCAAGTCGATATAGCCATGTCCGTCTGTCCGTCTGTCTGTCTGTCTGTCTGTCTGTCCGTCTGTCCGTCCGTCCGTCCGTATGAACGAAGAGATCTCAGAGATGATAAGAGATAGAAGTTTGACATGTATGGGACATATATTTCTTCTACTTGCAGGCAGATCAAGTTTATTTTCAATGTTTGATACGCCCCCTCCCGCCCCCGCAATTTGGAAAAAACGTCATATCTCCTACAGTTTTGATGATAGATCGTTCGTACCTTCTAGAGATACCTTGTAAACAAAATTATTTATCGCTACTGGCGCCAGCTGTGAAGTAACTAGCCATTAAAAAGCAAATTCTCTAACTATTGCCGTTCGGATTCGGCGTTAAACTGTAGGTCCCTTTCTCTTGTGCGAAAAATTATAAGCACACACGCCAAGATATTGAGAGAAGCTTGGCCCTGGCCCTCCTGGAGGTGCTGTTTGAGCCAATTTTACTAAGGATACAGAGTATGTTATAGTCGGGCTTGACCGACTTTCTTTCTTGTTTTTTAAAAATTTTCTTAAGAATAAGGCGAGTCGCCTTTGGCCCTTTTTTTAGGGCAATTTTCTAAAAATTAGGGCGAAAATTGAACTTTTTAGGTTGAGTTGTTTTTTGAGTGTATTGTCTAATCTAAATTCATAATTGTAAATGGTTTGACTGAACTTTGTTAAACTTTAAACAACAACAACAAAATGCAAGTAGAAATCCGCCTTGGTTTACTCGTAGATTGTCGTTCCTTAAAAATCAAAAATCCAAACTCTATAAGAAATTTAAGATAACCGCTTCTCAAGTTTATTTCTTAAAGTCTGCAGTAGCTAAATCAAAGTTCTCTCTTCTCAACACGGAGTGCTACAATAATTACCTATCTCGATGTAAAATTGATTTTCGGAAATCCCCAAAACTTTTCTACTTCTTTGTTAATTCTAAAAGGAAATCTTCAATCTTTCCTCAATCTCTCTATTATAAAAACAAGAAAGAAAGTCGGTCAAGTCCGACTATAACATACTCTGTACCCTTACACACGCACTTGCTCACGAGTCAAACGGCCAGCTAACACCTCCCACCCACCCCACCCATAACAACAACGTTCCGTTCAAGACAAGCAATCTTAGTGAGAGAGAGAAACTATTAGAGCGCACAACGCGGTGCGCTCTCTGAGTTTCTCTCTCTCTGTATCGTACTAAGATTGCCTCTGCTGAACGGTTATGGTATGTTGCTGTGGTTATGGGTGGGGGGTGGTAGGTGTGAACTGGCCGTTTTTTTGGTCATAACTGGAGTATCGTTCATCCGATCTTTATCATTCCTTCAGCAAATCGATAAATAATTTTGATTACTAGATATCTCTAGAAGGTACGAACCATCTATCATCAAAACTGTGGAAGATACACGTTTTTTTCAAATTGCGGGGGTGGGAGGGTGCGTATCAAAAATTGAAAATAAACTTGATCTGCCTGCAAGTATAAGAAATATATGTCCCATACATGTCAAACCTCTATCTCTTATCATCTCTGAGATCTCTTCGTTCATACGGACGGACGGACAGACGGACAGACAGACAGACAGACAGGCGGACGGACGGACAGACGGACATGGCTATATCGACTCGGCTGTTAATGCTGATCAAGAATATATATACTTTATAGGGTCGGAAACGATTCCTTCTCTCTGTTACATACTTTTGCACAAACTTAATATACTCTGTGTACCTTCGGTACAGAGTATAATGACACTGCTACTACACTGCTAATATTTGCAGATTTCTTTCAATCAACATACACATCTGCCTTCTATAATTCGACTTCATCTGATCCGTATGCACTTCCCCATACTTGTGGAATTTTAATGCCAGTTATTCAGGAATCCGACGTTTATCAAAACTTAAAGCTCGTTAAACCATCTTTTTTGTCTGGGCCAGACAACATTCCTGGTTGTGTCTTAAAGTTTGGCGCTAGTGCTTTATGTAAACTCAGAGAAAAAACCAAGCCGATCGTGCTTGATATCAAGAAGTTTTGATGAACAAAAGTACGGTAAGACGGAATATTCTTGGATCCACGCCGAGAATACTGAAATCAAGCAAGAATTTTTGAGATTGAAATTCTTGGTTTCAAATTAAATCGGCTTCATATCAAGCATAGATCTTCTTGGTTGTAAGCATGGAAAATCTCGAATTCAAAAATAAATATTGAATAGTCTCATTTCAAGCATAGATCTGCTTGAAAGTTAGTATAAAAAGTCTCGATTTCAAGAATAGATCTTCTTGGATGTAAGTAAAATATCCTGCTATTTAAATTTTATTTAATTATATTTATTATAACTGAAAATACAAATGATTTTACATATTTAATACTAAGAAAATTTTTGCCGTTGTTTAACGGATATCACATATATATTATATTGTTTAGAATAATACCTTAAGAAAACAAACGCAACCAGTAGAAGGCATCTAATGTTGTACGAATTTACCCCCTTTGGAAACCTTTACAAGATGTATTTTAAATCGTCAACAAAATATACATGTTTACTTATTTATTTTACCCAATGGTTTAGTGTCAATGCCATTATCGACTACCAAGTGTTACGGAATACAAGTCTCTGATTTTGTTTTTACTTTTGGAATACGTTTCATATTGAAATTGTTAAAAAAAAGAGAAAAAATTGTTTTGCTTTTGGAATACGTTTGATAGTGTTGAGAAAAAGAGAAACAATGGAGAATACCAATGATAAAAGCCCTTCGAAGAAAAAGGAGAAGACGCTTTCGAAAGATATGAAGCCAACAAAGGAACCACAAAACGTGATCTATGCCAAGAAGCTGCAGGAGATTAAAGAAAAGCAGCCGCTCTTGAATGAAATGCGCAAAAATATAAACGATCTGACGAAACCGGTCTCTTCGACACAGATGACCATTAAGAAGACCAAGGAGTGAGTAGAAATGTGAGAGCTTTCAAAAGCTTTTCTCTTTTGCTCGACCGCTGCCGACACCACGCTCTAAACTCTCTTATTTCTTTCTCAGTGCCTTCTCCTGCTCGAATTGTGGTTTCAAATTGTTTGATTTGGATTCCAAATCAGACAAAAAGCCACCATTGTTGGATGAGCAGCGTTTGAAGCTGCTGCTGCTGGAAGAAGAATCGGTCAAAGAGCAGCCTGAAGTGGAGCATCCGGAAGCGGATGCGAAATTAACTGACAACAAAATTGGCAGTGCCACCGCTGAACAGTTGAAGCCATCGTCATATCAACCGGCAAATATAAAGCCTGATGAGCACTTGAAGCCATCGCCATCTCAACCGGCAAATATGAAGCCTGATGAGCACTTGAATCCATCGCCATCTCAACCGGCAAATATGAAACCTGATGAGCACTTGAAGCCATCGCCATCTCAACCGGCTGAGGATAAGCTTTATGAGCACTTGCCGCCATCGCCAGCTCCAAAGTCTGATGAACTGATTGAGTCCATGCGATTTGTGCGCCAACAGGATGGAAGTTATGACCTCCATATCAATCAGGAGAAGTTCAGTCCGGAACTCAAGGCCTTAGGTGTGCGCGAAATTGTGCTTGATGATGGTCCACTTATTATACTGACCGGTTCGAATGGTGCGGTGCATTATAATCCAGAGGATACGGTGGAAATTGATATTGCAGATTCTAAAGTATATCTACTTGATCCGGGAGAAAGTGTCTCGTGCTATTTAACTGAGAGTAAAGAGAACGACCAGACCAAGGAAGTAGGAGTTCAAGTGGGCGACTCAATTTTTGAGCAGAAGCAGTCCACTGAGCAAAATAAGGAACCATTGGACAACAAGAGAATTCGCATCGAGCACAACTATAACGATTCAAAGTCGGCTGATGAGGCGAAGGAGGCTAATGCAGAGCTGTTGAATAAATCAAAGTCGACTAATGAGCCCAAGGCTGATGCAGAGTCAACTGAGAAGCCGGGAGAAGATTCGATCAAAGAGTAGTTAGTTGGAACGAAGTTACATCTTATTGTTTAAATAATTGATATGTTAATGCAATTAATGATTGATCTACAGTTTCTTCCGAGGGCTTATCTTAAATAGTTAGAATTTTAACTTGAAATAAGTAAGACATCTTTTAGTTACTCTACGAATAGCACCTAAGTTCAGTTGGATTTTGGATATACAACTGGTGGGGGGGGCCGTTTATATTAATGTTTTAATACCAAATCTGTAAACAGTATTATAATTATATTTAGAGGATCGATTCACCCCCTTCAGACTAGTTTCCCCTGAGGATGCCGCCACCAGTCAAGCTGGTCTCTCAACAGAAACGGGTCCACTCTCTCCCGTCAGACCCAAGTTCAAAGCAAACCAGTCAAGGCACTTCCTGAAGTGGGAGTTGTGTTCCTGCTAATGCTGTTCAACGCGAGGTTATGGTTTCAATACTTCCCGACCACTTGAAAGTCTGCTATTATCGTAATGATTCCCAAGAAGGGCAAGGATCTCTCAAAGCCCGACTCCTACCGGCCAATTAGTCTACTCCCAACTTTCTCCAAATTGTTTGAAAGATCACTAACAACTAACGCACACACATACAAACACTTCTATGACTTGGCGTTTGGGCTACAGTTGACGACTTGGGATTCCCAAGTGATCTTAGCAGTTCTGGCATGAGGTAGCGTTTGCCAACTCATTGAAGTTGGGCAAAAGATCGCTGATGATCAAACTGTGGTAGTTTGTGAAATAGCTATACGATCAACCAGCCTCCTTTGTGGTGTTGTGCATGTCTTGTTTTAGAAATGTGGTGATGAAAATCATAACTTATAGACCCAGAGCCCGTTAAAAAGTTCTATGATTTGAAAGAATGTTTCTTGGAAGAATGTTGGCAGATACCGGAACATCAGTTTGGTTTTCGCAGAGGACACTGTGCACCGCCACAGGTCCACAGACTCTCAAACCACATCTTAAAGGCATTCGAGAAACTACAATACTGTTCTGCCGTCTTTCTGGATATAAGACAGGCGTTCGATTGCGTTTGGCACGAGGGCCTGCTATTCAAGCTTAAGTCCCTACAGAACAATATCTGCTGATTCGCTCCTTTCTCCTAGGGCGCCGTTTTGAGGTTGAGCAGAAAGGCGAGTAATCAAGCATCCGTCCCATTCTTGCGGGGGTACCTCAGGGTGGTGTTCTCGGACCGGTACTTTACTCTCTGTTCACCGTATCCAGTTGCCCATCGCACCTTTATCGCCGCTTTTCTTGCCTGCAGCAACAGCCGCAAAAGAGCATCTGCTAAGGTCCAGCAGTTCCTGGATGGCTTTGGTCGTTGGGCGAACCGCTGGAACATAGCACCTTTGCTATGAGACGCGGGAAAGTTGCTCGAGTGTGACTTCTAGGGTCAAGAGTCTCATTTTGAAAATCTGCGGTTAAATATCTTGGTGTGACATTGGACCGCCGCCTGACCTGGAAAGCTCATGTGCATATCATATGCATAGGTTAGGTTAGGTTGCGATGGATGAGAGCGACAAGTCGCTCTCCCACTTAGGCCACATTGGGCCCATTGCGATGCCATTCAATATGCATACTACATTATGTATTTAGAGCTTTAGTTTAAGAAACTCTTAATGAAATTAGATTTATAACACAAATCGGTGAAGAACCGAAACCCTTTAGAACCGATTCAGTTCAGAGTATTCAATGCCTTGAACCGAATCTTTAAGTTAATAAACTCTCGCGCCATAGCTTTTCACGTTGGACAAATATTTGGTCAAAAAATTATCATTATTTTTACTTAATGCCGGATGTCGGTTAAGCCAAAGCCCTGGTTAAGAGGTGGCAGCCCAAACAGTGGAAATACACACAATAGAGAATGCGTTCTACCATTGAGAATATGCGCTAGAAGTGTTTGAGGATATCTCCAACGCAATCGCAATAGTCAAACGTCTACACCACAGTTTGTCAGAAGAAGCGAGGCCAAAAGTTACGAGATTTACGAGAGTTTCTCTTAAAGGCTGGATTCGACATGACATACAAATGTATTTTGGCGCAATGCTTGATTCATATGAGACTGCTGTGCAATTGCATTCAGATTTCTTAATAGTTGGAAAGCATTGTACAATGAATACAAGGTAGTGCAAACACTTGCTCCATTTAGCATGCGCATAACTTTGCATTGCACTACCTTCTAGTTTTTGTATCATGGATCGAAAGTGTTTCTATATATGTAAAGTTCGTGACAAACTATTTCACAAGTATTTCTACCACGAAACCGCTCGGATATAAGGGCTGGTTCGGTTCAGTGGTTTACACAGTTTTTGACCGACGCACGTTGGGATCGTTGTATGGTGGTTTAAGCTAACTGAACCGCGGTTTCGGTTCGGTTTAGTGGTTCACTCTTAATTTTGGTTATGAAGTCCAGTTTCTGTTTTAATATGTGACTTTTCGTACTCTTTTTGAAATTGAATTCCTAGAGAACATTAAAATAGCTTTAAGATCCTTTTATAATAGTGCCAAAATATGAACTCGGAAATGCTGACTTCGTACATAAGGATTTCACTTCAAAAATCTTGCTTCTAGCTAAAGTTAGATTAAGGCAACATCATACGCAATTCGATTAGCATCTGCCTTCGATTACATGCAATTGCCAGAGATGCCCGGGATCACATGTTTCAAAAAGTGGTTGGCAGTTTATACTTAAAGGCTACATTAAACTGGTATCGCTAAGGATCAATTTGGTCACCATCGACGAATCTTAATATAACCGAAAATCGTTTAAAATTTCCAAAATTTACAGGTACCATTGACTGAAGGTAAACGCTTTACGTCCGTGATACAATAACTTCGAAGGTAGCGCACTGCGCAGCTGCGATATTCTCAGTCGGCCTTGGTTCGATGACTCCAAAGTTGCAGTCCAGTTGCGCTAGCTTGTAGTTATTGGTATCATGCTTTACGTCTTTGCACTCTTCAGTGAACAGCATATTCGAATGGACGCCAGTTTGGTTTAACAACTGGAACAGGTTTGGTTCTGTTCAGAACCAGTTTACCTTCCAAATCCTATTTCCAATTGTTCTCTACTGTTCTCCACGCCGAGATAATGACACCCGATGATAAAATCCAATGTCTGCCTAAGGATATAGGACATTGCATTAAGGTGCTGACTCACACACAGCTACTGACGCCCGAGGAAGAGAGGGCAGAATCCGGTCTCTTTTAATCATGACGTTGGTCACCTCCTGCATACTTGGATTGACAAAATCGAATACCAAAAGTAGTCCAAGTACATATATTGCCTTACCTCCGAGACCAACTGGGATCGCATTTTGCCCTATAACGTGAGTACTTTAAGGGTCCATACAAATCTTTGCTTAAACTTCTCTTTCTTTTCTCTGTCTGTAGCTGAATCTGGACCAAAAATCAAAAATTTTAAATCGTCAACAAAATATACATTTGTATTTAATCAGTTTACCCAATGGTTTAGTGTCAAAGCCATTATCGACTACGGCATACAACGTCTCTGATTTTGTTTTACTTTTGCAATACGTTTCATACTGAAATTGTTAAACAAAAAAAGAAAAAAAATTGTTTTGCTTTTGGAATAAATAAAAAAAGAGAAACAATGCGAAATACCAATGATAAGTGCCCTTCCATGAAGCCAACAAAGGAGCAAAAAAACGAGGCCATTCCCAAAAAACTGAAGGAGATCAAAGAGAAGCAGCAGCTTTTTAATAAAATGAACGATCTGACAAAACCGGTCGATTCGACAGAGATGACCCTTAAGACCACGGGGTGAGTAGCCAAGTCAGCCAAAGTCATTGAGCTTTCAAAAGCTTTTCTTTTTTGCTCGACCGCTGCCGATGCAGCTTTCAAGCTCATTGCCGACCCCACGTTCTAATCCCTCTTTTTCTTTCTCCCTTAGTCCCTTCAAGGGCTCAAATTGTGCTTACAAAGTTTTTCATTTGGTTCCCAACTCAGCAAAGCCACCACCAAAGTTGGATGAGCAGCGTTTGAAGCAGCTGCTGCTAGAAGAAGAATCGGTCAAGGAACAGCCTGAAGTGCAGCATCCGGAAGTGGATACGAAATTTACTAATTGCCAGTGCCACTGAAATTTGTGAACGTTTCGCTGAACACATGAAGCCAGCACCACCACCTTCCGATAAAAAGCCTGATGATTTTGTCAATCCAAGTATGCAGGAGGTGAACAACGTAATGATTTAAAGAGACCATCACCTGGCCGAATTCTGCCCTTTCTTCCTCGGGCGTCAGTAGCTGTGTCTGAGTCAGCACCTCAATGCAATGTCCCATATCCTTAGGCAGACATTGGATTTTATCATCGGGTGTCATTGATCATTGATCAATAAAAATAATATGTGTGCTATCCTCCTCCTCCGCTTCCTGAATAACTGGCATTAAAATCCCACAAGTATGGGGAAGTGCATACGGATCAGATGAAGTCGAATTATAGAAGGCAGATGTGTATGTTGATTGAAAGAAATCTGCAAATATTAGCAGTGTAGTAGCAGTGTCATTATACTCTGTACCGAAGGTACACAGAGTATATTAAGTTTGTGCAAAAGTATGTAACAGAGAGAAGGAATCGTTTCCGACCCTATAAAGTATATTTATTCTTGATCAGAATCAACAGCCGAGTCGATATAGACATGTCCGTCTGTCCGTCCGTCTGTCTGTTTGGAAAAACGTCATATCTCCCACAGTTTTGATGATAGATTGTTCGTACCTTCTAGAGATATCTAGTTGTCAAACAGTTAAAAAAGTATAGAAAAATTGCGCACACTTGAGAAGCTGCTGCTGCAGGTCGTAAACCACAAGTGTGCGCTGTGGCAGGCGACTTTGTCACATTGCTACTTCCGTTTGTGCCTCGAGTGTTTAACTCATGAACGCTCACTTTGAAATCAAAGTGATTTACACATTTCAATTGTAAGCGCAGGAGACGCCACTTGTAGACAGACATATGTGGCTCTAATTATGTTTGAAGCAGGCAAGTGGAAAATTGAGGAAAACAAAAAAAAAAAGCCT
>JBAMBO010000288.1:0-48536 GCA_037044535.1 Lordiphosa magnipectinata | reverse complement strand
GATTTCGCTTTCGTTTTCGAGATAGTTTTCGATTTCGATGTCATGATTCCGTTTTCGATTTCGTTTTTGCTTTTTGTTTTCGTTTTCGATTTCGTTTTTCGATTTGCGATTCTGGTTGTCAATTTCGTTTTCGATTTTGTTTTGGTTCTTGGTCTTCGTCATCGAATTCGATTTCGATTTCAATTTTCGTTTTCGATTTCAATTTCGTTTTGGTTTTCGATTTCGGTTTCATTTTCGATTTCGCTTTCGATTTCAGTTTCGATTTCGTTTTCGATTATCGATTTCGTTTTCGGTTATGGTTTTCAATTTCGATTTCTTTTTGGATGTGGTTTTCGATTTCGTTTTGGTTTTCGATTTCTTTACGGTTCTTCGATTTCGTTATCAATTGCTTTTCGATTTCGTTTTGGATTTCGTTTTCGATTTCATTTGCGTTTTTTATTTCGTCTACGATTTTCGATTATCAATTTCGATTTCGATTTCAATTTTGTTTTCGATCTCGCTTGTCGTGTTTGGTTTTCGATTTCGTTTTCGGTTTCATTATGGTTTTCGATTTTGATTTCGTTTTCGATTTCGTTTTGGTTATGGTTTTCAATTTCGATTTCGTTTTTCGATGTGGTTTTGGATTTCGGTTTCGTTTTCGTTGTTGTTTTTGATTTCGTTTTTGGTTTCATTTTCGATTTCGATTTCGTTTATCGTATTGCGTTTTCGATTTTCGTTTTCGATTTTGTTGTTGGTTTTTGTTTTCGTCTTGCAATTTCGTTTTCGATTTTCAATTCCGTTTTCGATTTCATATTCGATTTCGTTTTCGATTTCGTTTTCGATTTCGTTTTGGATTTCGTTTTCGATATTCGATTTATTCTGGTTTTCGATTTCGCTTTCGATGTCGAGATCGTTTTCGGTGATCGTTTTCGATTTCGTTGTCAATTTCGATTTCGTTATCGTTTTGTTTTTGTTTTCGTTGTCGATTTCGTTTTCGATCTCGTTTTCGTTATGGTTTTCGTTTCGTTTTCGGTTTCATTATTGTTTTCGTTTTCGATTTCGTTATCGATTTCGTTTTGGTTATGGTTTTCAATTTCGATTTCTTTTTGGATGTGGTTTTTGATTTCGGTATCGTTTTGGTTTTCGGTTTCGATATCGTTTTCGTTTTCGATTGCATTTTCGATTTCGCTTATGTTTGCGTATTTGGTTGTCAATTTCGTTTTCGATTATGTTTTGGTTTTGATTTTCGATTTGGTTTTCGATTTCGCTTTCGTTTTCGAGATAGTTTTCGATTTCGTTTTCGTTCTCGATTGCGTTATCGATTTCGTTTGTGTTTGCGATTTGGTTGTCAATTTCGTTTTCGATTTTGTTTGGGGTTTTGTTTTCGATTTCAATTTCGTTTTCGATTTCAATTCCGTTTTCGATTTCGATTTCGATTTCGATTTCATTTTCGATTTCGTTTTCGATTTCGTTTTCGATTGCATTTTCGATTTCGTTTTGGTTTTCGATTTGGTTTTCGATTTCGAGATCGTTTTCGAGATCGTTGTCGATTTCGATTTCGTTGTCAATTCCATTTTCGATTTCGTTTTGGTTTATTTTTCGTTTCCGACTTCGTTTTCTATTCCGATTTGTATTTCGTTTTCGATATCGATTTTATTTCGTTTTCGGTTTCGTTATCGTTTTGGTTTTCTTTTTGATTTTGTTTTCGATTTCGTTTGTTTGTTTCGTTTTAAATTTTTTGTTTATGTTTTTGTTTTCATTTACAGTTCCGATTTCGATTTCATTTTTCGATTTCGTTTTGGTTTTGGTTTTCGATTTCGCTTTCGTTTTCGATGATCGTTATCGATTTCGTTGTCAATTCCGTTTTCGATTTCGTTCATGTTTTTGTTTTCGATTTCGTTTTCTTTTTCGTTTTGGTTTATATTTCGTTTTCGGTTTCATTATGGTTTTCGATTTCGTTTTCGATTGCGTTTTCGTTGTCCATTTCGTTTTCGATTTTGTTTTGGTTTTTGTCTTCGTCATCAAATTCGATTTCGATTTCAATTTCGTTTTCGATTTCAATTTCGTTTTGGTTTTCGATTTCGCTTTCGATTTCAGTTTCGATTTCGTTTTCGTTATCGATTTCGTTTTGGTTATGGTTTTCAATTTCGATTTCTTTTTGGATGTGGTTTTCGATTTCGTTTTGGTTTTATATTTCGTCTTCGATTGCGTTATCAATTTCGATTTGTATTTCGTTTTCGATATCGATTTCGTTTTCGATTTCGATTTGGTTTTCGATTTCATTTGGTTTTTTATTTCGTCTACGATTTCGTTATCAATTTCGTTTTCGATTTCGTTTTCGATTTCGTTTTCGATTTCGTTTTCGATTGCGTTTTCGATTTCGATTTCGTTTTTGTTTGCGATTTGGTTGTCCATTTCGTTTTCGATTTTGTTTTGGTTTTTGTTTTCGTCTTCAATTTCGTTTTCGATTTCAATTCCGTTTTCGATTTCATATTCGATTTCGTTTTCGATTTCGTTTTCGATTTCATTTTCGATTTTTTTTGGTTTTCGATTTCGCATTCGATGTCGAGATCGTTTTCGTGATCGTTTTCGATTTCGTTGTCAATTCCGTCTTCGATTTCGTTTTGGTTTCTTGTTTTCGTTGTCGATTTCGATTTCGTTTTCGATCTCGTTTTCGTTATGGTTTTCGTTTCGTTTTCGGTTTCATTATTGTTTTCGTTTTCGATTTCGTTATCGATTTCGTTTTGGTTATGGTTTTCAATTTCGATTTCTTTTTGGATGTGGTTTTTGATTTCGGTATCGTTTTGGTTTTCGTTTTCGATTTCGTTTCGGTGTTTGTTTTTGTTTTCGATATCGTTTTCGTTTTCAGTTTCGATATCGTTTTCGTTTTCGATTGCGTTTTCGATTTCGCTTATGTTTGCTATTTGGTTGTCAATTTCGTTTTCGATTTTGTTTTGGTTTTGATTTTCGATTTGGTTTTCGATTTCGCTTTCGTTTTCGAGATAGTTTTCGATTTCGTTTTCGTTCTCGATTGCGTTATCGATTTCGTTTGTGTTTGCGATTTGGTTGTCAATTTCGTTTTCGATTTTGTTTTGGGTTTTGTTTTCGATTTCAATTTCGTTTTCGATTTCAATTCCGTTTTCGATTTCGATTTCGATTTCGATTTCATTTTCGATTTCGTTTTCGATTTCGTTTTCGATTTCATTTTCGATTTCGATTTCGTTGTCAATTGCGTTTTCGATTTCGTTTTGGTTTATTTTTCGTTTCCGACTTCGTTTTCAATTCCGATTTGTATTTCGTTTTCGATATCGATTTTATTTCGTTTTCGATTTCGTTATCGTTTTGGTTTTCGTTTCGATTTTGTTTTCGATTTCGTTATCGTTTTGGTTTTCTTTTTGATTTTGTTTTCGATTTCGTTTGTTTGTTTCGTTTTGAATTTTTTGTTTTTGTTATTGTTTTTTTTTTTTGTTTTTGTTTTTGTTTTTGTTTTTGTTTTTGTTTTTGTTTTTGTTTTTGTTTTTGTTTTTGTTTTTGTTTTTGTTTTTGTTTTTGTTTTTGTTTTTGTTTTTGTTTTTGTTTTTGTTTTTGTTTTTGTTTTTGTTTTTGTTTTTGTTTTTGTTTTTGTTTTCATTTACAGTTTCGATTTCGATTACTTTTTCGATTTCGTTTTGGTTTTGGTTTTCGATTTCGCTTTCGTTTCGAGATCGTTATCGATTTCGTTGTCAATTCCGTTTTCGATTTCGTTCATGTTTTTGTTTTCGATTTCGTTTTCTTTTTCGTTTTGGTTTATATTTCGTTTTCGGTTTCATTATGGTTTTCGATTTCGTTTTCGATTGCGTTTTCGTTGTCCATTTCGTTTTCGATTTTGTTTTGGTTTTTGTCTTCGTCATCAAATTCGATTTCGATTTCAATTTCATTTTCGATTTCAATTCCGTTTTCGATTTCGATTTCGCTTTGGTTTTCGATTTGGTTTTCGATTTCGCTTTCGTTTTCGAGATCGTTTTCGAGATAGTTTTCGATTTCGATGTCAATTCCGTTTTCGATTTCGTTTTGCTTTTTGTTTTCGTTTTCGATATCATTTTTGTTATCGTTTTCGATTTCGTTTTCCATTTCGATTTCGATTTCGTTTTCGATATCATTTGGTTTTTTATTTCGTCTACGATTTCGTTATCAATTTCGTTTTCGTTTTCGATTTCGTTTTCGATTGCGTTTTCGATTTCGATTTTGTTTGCGATTTGGTTGTCCATTTCGTTTTCGATTTTGTTTTGTCTTCGTCATCAAATTCGATTTCGATTTCAATTTCATTTTCGATTTCAACTCCGTTTTCGATTTCGATTTCGCTTTGGTTTTCGATTTCGCTTTCGTTTTCGAGATAGTTTTCGATTTCGATGTCAATTCCGTTTTCGATTTCGTTTTGCTTTTTGTTTTCGTTTTCGATTTCGTTTTTGTTTGCGATTTGGTTGTCAATTTCGTTTTCGATTTTGTTTTGGTTCTTGTCTTCGTCATCAAATTCGATTTCGATTTCAATTTCGTTTTCGATTTCAATTTCGTTTTGGTTTTCGATTTGGTTTTCGATTTCGCTTTCGATTTCAGTTTCGATTTCGTTTTCGTTATCGATTTCGTTTTGGTTATGGTTTTCAATTTCGATTTCTTTTTGGATGTGGTTTTCGATTTCGTTTTGGTTTTATATTTCGTCTTCGATTTCGTTATCAATTTCGATTTGTATTTCGTTTTCGATTTCATTTGGTTTTTTATTTCGTCTACGATTTCGTTATCAATTTCGATTTCGATTTCAATTTTGTTTTCGATCTCCTTGTGTGTTTGGTTTTCGTTTCGTTTTCGGTTTCATTATGGTTTTCGATTTTGATTTCGATTTCGTTTCGATTTCGTTTTGGTTATGGTTTTCAATTTCGATTTCTTTTTCGATGTGGTTTTGGATTTCGGTTTCGTTTTAGTTTTTGTTTTTGATTTCGTTTTCAGTTTCGATTTGGTTCGTTTTCGATTGCGTTTTCGATTTCGTTTTCGATTTTGTTTTGGTTTTTGTCTTCGTCTTCAATTTCGTTTTCGATTTCAATTCCGTTTTCGATTTCATATTCGATTTCGTTCTCGATTTCGTTTTCGATTGATTTTTGATTTCATTTTTGATTTCGATTTTTTTTGGTTTTCGATTTCGCTTTCGATGTCGAGATCGTTTTCGTGATCGTTTTCGATTTCGTTTTGGTTTCTTGTTTTCGTTGTCGATTTCGTTTTCGATCTCGTTTTCGTTATGGTTTTCGTTTCGTTTTCGGTTTCATTATTGTTTTCGTTTTCGATTTCGTTATCGATTTCGTTTTGGTTATGGTTTTCAATTTCGATTTCTTTTTGGATGTGGTTTTTGATTTCGGTATCGTTTTGGTTTTCAGTTTCGATATCGTTTTCGTTTTCGATTGCGTTTTCGATTTCGCTTATGTTTGCTATTTGGTTGTCAATTTCGTTTTCGATTATGTTTTGGTTTTGATTTTCGATTTGGTTTTCGATTTCGCTTTCGTTTTCGAGATAGTTTTCGATTTCGTTTTCGTTCTCGATTGCGTTATCGATTTCGTTTGTGTTTGCGATTTGGTTGTCAATTTCGTTTTCGATTTTGTTTGGGGTTTTGTTTTCGATTTCAATTTCGTTTTCGATTTCAATTCCGTTTTCGATTTCGATTTCGATTTCGATTTCATTTTCGATTTCGTTTTCGATTTCGTTTTCGATTGCATTTTCGATTTCGTTTTGGTTTTCGATTTGGTTTTCGATTTCGAGATCGTTTTCGAGATCGTTGTCGATTTCGATTTCGTTGTCAATTCCGTTTTCGATTTCGTTTTGGTTTATTTTTCGTTTCCGACTTCGTTTTCTATTCCGATTTGTATTTCGTTTTCGATATCGATTTTATTTCGTTTTCGGTTTCGTTATCGTTTTGGTTTTCGTTTCGATTTTGTTTTCGATTTCGTTATCGTTTTGGTTTTCTTTTTGATTTTGTTTTCGATTTCGTTTGTTTGTTTCGTTTTGAATTTTTTGTTTTTGTTTTTGTTTTCATTTACAGTTCCGATTTCGATTTCTTTTTCGATTTCGTTTTGGTTTTGGTTTTCGATTTCGCTTTCGGTTTCGAGATCGTTATCGATTTCGTTGTCAATTCCGTTTTCGATTTCGTTCATGTTTTTGTTTTCGATTTCGTTTTCTTTTTCGTTTTGGTTTATATTTCGTTTTCGGTTTCATTATGGTTTTCGATTTCGTTTTCGATTGCGTTTTCGTTGTCCATTTCGTTTTCGATTTTGTTTTGGTTTTTGTCTTCGTCATCAAATTCGATTTCGATTTCAATTTCGTTTTTGATTTCAATTTCGTTTTGGTTTTCGATTTCGCTTTCGGTTTCAGTATCGATTTCGTTTTCGTTATCGATTTCGTTTTGGTTATGGTTTTCAATTTCGATTTCTTTTTGGATGTGGTTTTCGATTTCGTTTTGGTTTTATATTTCGTCTTCGATTGCGTTATCAATTTCGATTTGTATTTCGTTTTCGATATCGATTTCGTTTTCGATTTCGATTTCGTTTTCGATTTCATTTGGTTTTTTATTTCGTCTACGATTTCGTTATCAATTTCGTTTTCGATTTCGTTTTCGTTTTCGATTTCGTTTTCGATTGCGTTTTCGATTTCGTTTTTGTTTGCGATTTGGTTGTCCATTTCGTTTTCGATTTTGTTTTGGTTTTTGTTTTCGTCTTCAATTTCGTTTTCGATTTCAATTCCGTTTTCGATTTCATATTCGATTTCTTTTTCGATTTCGTTTTCGATTTCATTTTCGATTTTTTTTGGTTTTCGATTTCGCTTTCGATGTCGAGATCGTTTTCGTGATCGTTTTCGATTTCGTTGTCAATTCCGTTTTCGATTTCGTTTTGGTTTCTTGTTTTCGTTGTCGATTTCGTTTTCGATCTCGTTTTCGTTATGGTTTTCGTTTCGTTTTCGGTTTCATTATTGTTTTCGTTTTCGATTTCGTTATCGATTTCGTTTTGGTTATGGTTTTCAATTTCGATTTTTTTTTGGATGTGGTTTTTGATTTCGGTATCGTTTTGGTTTTCGTTTTCGATTTCGTTTCGGTGTTTGTTTTTGTTTTCGATATCGTTTTCGTTTTCAGTTTCGATATCGTTTTCGATTGCGTTTTCGATTTCGTTTGTGTTTGCTATTTGGTTGTCAATTTCGTTTTCGATTTTGTTTTGGTTTTGATTTTCGATTTGGTTTTCGATTTCGCTTTCGTTTTCGAGATAGTTTTCGATTTCGTTTTCGTTCTCGATTGCGTTATCGATTTCGTTTGTGTTTGCGATTTGGTTGTCAATTTCGTTTTCGATTTTGTTTTGGGTTTTGTTTTCGATTTCAATTTCGTTTTCGATTTCAATTCCGTTTTCGATTTCGATTTCGATTTCATTTTCGATTTCATTTTCGATTTCGTTTTCGATTGCATTTTCGATTTCGTTTTGGTTTTCGATTTGGTTTTCGATTTCGAGATCGTTGTCGATTTCGATTTCGTTGTCAATTCCGTTTTCGATTTCGTTTTGGTTTATTTTTCGTTTCCGACTTCGTTTTCAATTCCGATTTGTATTTCGTTTTCGATATCGATTTTATTTCGTTTTCGATTTCGTTATCGTTTTGGTTTTCGTTTCGATTTTGTTTTCGATTTCGTTATCGTTTTGGTTTTCTTTTTGATTTTGTTTTCGATTTCGTTTGTTTGTTTCGTTTTGAAATTTTTTTTTTTTGGTTTTGGTTTCATTTACAGTTTCGATTTCGATTTCTTTTTCGATTTCGTTTTGGTTTTGGTTTTCGATTTCGCTTTCGTTTTCGAGATCGTTATCGATTTCGTTGTCAATTCCGTTTTCGATTTCGTTCATGTTTTTGTTTTCGATTTCGTTTTCTTTTTCGTTTTGGTTTATATTTCGTTTTCGGTTTCATTATGGTTTTCGATTTCGTTTTCGATTGCGTTTTCGTTGTCCATTTCGTTTTCGATTTTGTTTTGGTTTTTGTCTTCGTCATCAAATTCGATTTCGATTTCAATTTCGTTTTCGATTTCAATTTCGTTTTGGTTTTCGATTCCGCTTTCGATTTCAGTTTCGATTTCAGTTTCGATTTCGTTTTCGTTATCGATTTCGTTTTGGTTATGGTTTTCAATTTCGATTTCTTTTTGGATGTGGTTTTCGATTTCGTTTTGGTTTTATATTTCGTCTTCGATTGCGTTATCAATTTCGATTTGTATTTCGTTTTCGATATCGATTTCGTTTTCGATTTCGATTTGGTTTTTATATTTCGTCTACGATTTCGTTATCAATTTCGTTTTCGATTTCGTTTTCGATTGCGTTTTCGATTTCGATTTCGTTTTTGTTTGCGATTTGGTTGTCCATTTCGTTTTCGATTTTGTTTTGGTTTTTGTCTTCGTCATCAAATTCGATTTCGATTTCGATTTCAATTTCATTTTCGATTTCAACTCCGTTTTCGATTTCGATTTCGCTTTGGTTTTCGATTTCGCTTTCGTTTTCGAGATAGTTTTCGATTTCGATTTCAATTTCGTTTTCGATTTCAATTTCGTTTTGGTTTTCGATTCCGCTTTCGATTTCAGTTTCGATTTCAGTTTCGATTTCGTTATCGATTTCGTTTTGGTTATGGTTTTCAATTTCGATTTCTTTTTGGATGTGGTTTTCGATTTCGTTTTGGTTTTATATTTCGTCTTCGATTGCGTTATCAATTTCGATTTGTATTTCGTTTTCGATATCGATTTCGTTTTCGATTTCGATTTCGTTTTCGATTTCATTTGGTTTTTTATTTCGTCTACGATTTCGTTATCAATTTCGTTTTCGATTTCGTTTTCGTTTTCGATTGCGTTTTCGATTTCGATTTCGTTTTTGTTTGCGATTTGGTTGTCAATTTCGTTTTCGATTTTGTTTTGGTTTTTGTCTTCGTCATCAAATTCGATTTCGATTTCAATTTCGTTTTCGATTTCGATTTCGCTATGGTTTTCGAGATCGTTTTCGAGATAGTTTTCGATTTCGATGTCAATTCCGTTTTCGATTTCGTTTTGCTTTTTGTTTTCGTTTTCGATATCGTTTTTGTTTGCGATTTGGTTGTCAATTTCGTTTTCGATTTTGTTTTGGTTTTTGTCTTCGTCATCAAATTCGATTTCGATTTCAATTTCGTTTTCGATTTCAATTTCGTTTTGGTTTTCGATTTCGCTTTCGATTTCAGTTTCGATTTCGTTTTCGTTATCGATTTCGTTTTGGTTATGGTTTTCAATTTCGATTTCTTTTTGGATGTGGTTTTCGATTTCGTTTTGGTTTTATATTTCGTCTTCGATTTCGTTATCAATTTCGATTTGTATTTCGTTTTCGATATCGATTTCGTTTTCGATTTCGTTTGTGTTATCGTTTTCGATTTCGTTTTCCATTTCGATTTCGATTTCGTGTTCGATATGGTTTTCGGTTTCGTTTTGGATTTCGATTTCGTTTTCGATTTCGTTTTCGATTTCGTTTTGATTTTCGTTCTTGATTTCGTTTTCGATTTGGTTGTCAATTTCGTTTTCGATATCGTTTTGGATTTCAATTTCGTTTTCGATATCGTTTTTGTTATCGTTTTGGATTTATGTTTTCGTTATCGTTTTCAATTTCGATTTCGTGTTCGTTTCTTTTTATACTCTGTACCGAAGGTACATACGTTTGTGCAAAAGTATGTAACAGGGAGAAGGAATCGTTTCCGACCCTATAAAGTATATATATTCTTGATCAGCATCAACAGCCGATTCGATATAGCCATGTCCGTCTGTCCGTCTGTCCGTCTGTCCGTCCGTCCGTCCGTCCGTCCGTCCGTCTGTCTGTCCGTATGAACGAAGAGATCTCAGAGATGGTAAGAGATAGAGGTTTGACATGTATGGGACATATATTTCTTATACTTGCAGGCAGATCAAGTTTATTTTCAATTTTTGCCACGCCCCCTCCCGCCCCGTAATTTGGAAAAAACTTCATATCTCCTACAGTTTTGGAGATAGATCGTTCGTTTCTTCTAGAGATACCTTGTAAACAAAATTATTTATCGATTTGCTGAAGGAATGATCAAGATCGGATGAACGATACTCAAGTTATGGGCAAAAAACGGCCAGTTAACACCACCCACCCCCCCACAAACCACCACAGCAACATACCCTAACCGTTCAACACAGGCAATCTTAGTGCGAGAGAGAAAGAGAGAGAGAGAGAGAGAGAAACTTAGAGAGCGCACCGCGTTGTGCGCGGGGTGTTAACTGGCCGTTTGACTCCTGAGCAAATGCGAGTGTGCGGGTACAGAGTATGTTATAGTCGGGCTTGACCGACTTTCTTTCTTGTTTGATTTCGTTTTCGATCTCGATTTGGTTTTTGTTTTCGATTTCGTTTTCGATTTCGATTTCATTTTCGATTTGACATGGTTCTCTATTTCGATTTCTTTTTTGGTGTGATCTTCGATTTCGTTTTCGATTTCATTTTCGATTTCGTTTTTGATTTCGTTTTCGCTTTGGATTTGGTTTCCGTTGTCGATTTCGATTTCGTTTCTGTTATCGATTTTGCTTTGGTTTTGGTTTTCGATTTCAATTTCGGTTTCGATTTCGCTTTCGTTACGGTTTTCTATTTCGTTTTCGATTTCGTTTTCGTTTTGGTTATGGTTTTCGATTTCGTTTTCGATATCGATTTCGTTTTGGTTTTGGTTTTCGATTTCGTTTTCGTTCTGGTCTTCGTTATGGTTTTCGATTTCGTTTTGGTTTTCGTTTCGTTTTCGGTTTCATTATGGTTTTCGATTTCGATTTCGTTATCAATATCATTTTCGATTTCGTTCTCTCGTTTTCGATTTGGTTTTCGGTTTCAATTTCGTTTTCAATTTCGTTTTCGATATCATTTTCGATATCGTTTTCGATTTCAATTTTGTTTTTGATTTCGTTTTCGATTTCGTTATGTTTTTCGTTTTCGATTTCAATTTCGATTTCGATTTCGTTTTCTATTTCGATTATGGTTTTCGTTTTCGATTTCAATTTCGATTTCGTTTTCGTTTTCTATTTCGATTTCGTTCTCGATTTCGTTTTCGATTTCATTTTCGATTTCGTTTTGGATATCGTTTTCGATTTCGTTGTCAATTTCGTTTTCGATTTCGTTGTCAATTTCGATTTCGATTTTGTTTTGGTTTCCGTTTACGATTTGGTTCTTAATGTCGATTTCTTTTTCGTTTTGGTTTTCGATTTCACTTTCGGTTTTATTTTCGTTTTCGATTTCATTTTCGATTTCGTTTTCGACTTCGTTTTCGTTTTGGTTATGGTTTTCGATTTCATTTTCGATTTCGTTTTCGGTTTCATTTTCGTTTTCGATTTTAATTTCGTTTTCGATTTGGGGTTCGTTTTCGATGTCGTTTTCGATTTCGTTTTTGATTATATTTTCGATTTCGTTTTCGAATTCATGTTCGATTTCGTTTTCGATTTCGCTTTCGTTATGGTTCTCCATTTCGTTATCGTTTTGGTTTTCGATTTGGTTTTCGATTTCGTTTTCGATTTCGTTGTCGATTTCGTTTTCGATTTCGTTTTCGATTTCATTTTCGATTTCGCTTTGGATTTCGATTTCGTTTTCGATTTCGTTGTCGATTTCGTTTTCGTTTTCGATTTCATTTTCGATTTCGCTTTGGATTTCGATTTCGTTTTCGATTTCGTTATGGTTCTCCATTTCGTTATCGTTTTGGTTTTCGATTTCGTTGTCGATTTCGTTTTCGATTTCGTTTTCGATTTCATTTTCGGTTTCGCTTTGGATTTCGATTTCGTTTTCGATTTCGTTGTCGATTCCGTTTTCGTTTTGGTTTTCGATTTGGTTTTCGATTTCGTTGTCGATTTCGTTGTCGATTTCGTTTTCGATTTCGTTTTCTATTTCGTTTTCGATTTGGTTTTCGTTTTCAATGTTTGGTTTATTTTTGGTTTTTTTCGTTTTCGTTTTCGGTTACAATTTCGATTTCGATTTCAATATCGATTTCGTTTTCGTGTTTGTTTTCGATTTCGATTGCGTTTGGATCTCGTTTCCGACCTCGATTTCGTTTTCGACTTCGATTTCAATTTCGTTTTCGTTTTGGTTTTCGACTTCGTTTTCGGTTTCATTTTCGTTTTCAATTTCGTTTTGGTTTTCATTTTCGATTTCGTTTTCAATTTAAATTTCGATTTCGTTTTCGTTTTGGTTTTCGATTTCGTTTTCGATTTCGTTTTCGGTCTCATTTGCGTTATCAATTTCGTTTTGGATTTCAATTTCGTTTTCAATTTCAATTTCGATATCGTTTGCGTTATCGATTTCGTTTTCGACTTCGATTTCAATATCTTTTTCGTTTTGGTTTTCGGTTTCGTTATGGTTTTCGATTTCGTTTTCGATTTCGTTGTCGATTTCAATTTCGTTTTCGATTTCAATTTCGTTTTCGATTTCAATTTCGATATCGTTTTCGATTTTGTTTTTGATTTCGATTGCGTTTCGATCTCGATTTCGTTTTCGATTTCGTATTCGTTATCGATTGCGATTTGGACTTCGATTTCAATATCGTTTTGGTTTTGGTTTTCGATTTGGATTTCGATTTCGTTTTCGATATCGTTTTCGATTTCGATTTCATTTTCGTTTTCGATTTTGTTGTCGATTTCGATTTTGTTTTGGTTTTCGTTTACGATTTCGTTTCTAATGTCGATTTCGTTTTGGTTATGGTTTTCGATTTCATTTTCGATATCGATTTCGTTTTCGGTTTCATTTTCGTTGTCAATTTCGCTTTCGATTTTGTTTTCGAGTTCGTTGTCGACTTCGATCTGGTTTTCGATTTCGTTTTCGGTTTCATTTTCGTTTTCGATTTCGATACTGATTTCGGTTTCGTTCTCAATTTCGATTTCCTTTTCGGTTTCATTTTCGTTTTCGATTTCATTTTCGATTTCGTTTTCGATTTCGTGTTGGTTTTTGATTTCGTCTTAGATTTCGTTTTCTATGTTAATTTCGTTTTCGATTTCAATTTCGATTTCGTTTTCGATTTCGTTTTTAGAGTCATTTTCGATTTTTTTTTGTTTTCAATCTCGATTTCGTTTTTGTTTTCTTTTTCTATTTCGATTCGGTTTTCGATTTCATTTTCGATTTCGTTTTGTTTTCATTATCGCATGCTTTTCCATTTCGTTGTCGATTTCGTAAAATTTTTCTTGGGTGTTCGATGTCGTCTTCGATTTCGATATGGTTATCGATTTTGATTTCGTTTACGATTTCGTTTTCGATTTCATTTTCGATTTTGATTTTGTTTTCGATTTCGTTTTCGATATCGTTTTCGGTTTCGATTTCGTTATGGTTTTGGTTTCGTTTTTGATCGATATCGTTGTCGATCTCGATTTCGTTTTGGTTTTCGTTTCGTTTTCGGTTTCATAACGGCTTTCGATTTTGATTTCGTTTACGATTTCATTTTCGATATCGTTTTCAATTTCAATTTCGTTTTCTATTTCGTTTTCGATTTCATTTTAGATTTTGTTATCAATTTCGTTTTCGATTTCAATTTCGTTTTCGATTTCGTATTCGTTATCGATTTCGTTTTGGTTTTGGTTTTCGATTCCGTTTTCGTTCTGGTTTTCGTTATGGTTTTCGATTTCGTTTTGGTTTTCGTTTCGTTTTCGGTTTCATTATGGTTTTCGATTTCGATTTCGTTATCAATATCATTTTCGATTTCGTTCTTTCGTTTTCGATTTGGTTTTCGGTTTCAATTTCGTTTTCAATTTCGTTTTCGAAATCATTTTCGATTTCGTTTTCGATTTCAATTTTGTTTTTGATTTCGTTTTCGATTTCGTTATGTTTTTCGTTTTCGATTTCAATTTCGATTTCGATTTCGTTTTCTATTTCGATTATGGTTTTCGTTTTCGATTTCAATTTCGATTTCGATTTCGTTTTCTATTTCGAGTTCGTTCTCGATTTCGTTTTCGATTTCATTTTCGATTTCGTTTTCGATATCGTTTTCGATTTCGTTGTCAATTTCGTTTTCGATTTCGTTGTCAATTTCGATTTTGTTTTGGTTTCCGTTTACGATTTGGTTCTTAATGCCGATTTCTTTTTCGTTTTGGTTTTCGATTTCACTTTCGGTTTTATTTTCGTTTTCGATTTCATTTTCGATTTCGTTTTCGACTTCGTTTTCGTTTTGGTTATGGTTTTCGATTTCATTTTCGATTTCGTTTTCGGTTTCATTTTCGTTTTCGATTTTAATTTCGTTTTCGATTTGGGGTTCGTTTTCGATGTCGTTTTCGATTTCGTTTTTGATTATATTTTCGATTTCGTTTTCGAATTCATGTTCGATTTCGTTTTCGATTTCGCTTTCGTTATGGTTCTCCATTTCGTTATCGTTTTGGTTTTCGATTTGGTTTTCGATTTCGTTGTCGATTTCGTTGTCGATTTCGTTTTCGATTTCGTTTTCGATTTCGCTTTCGATTTCGCTTTGGTTTTCGATTTCGTTGTCGATTTCGTTGTCGATTTCGTTTTCGATTTCGCTTTGGTTTTCGATTTCGTTGTCGATTTCGGTTTGGTTTTCGTATATCGATTTTCGATTGCGATTATGGACTTCGTTTTCCATTTCGTTTTCGTTTTGGTTTTCGATTTCGTTGTCGATTTCGTTTTCGATTTCGTTTTCGATTTCATTTTCGGTTTCGCTTTGGATTTGGATTTCGTTTTCGATTTCGTTGTCGATTCCGTGTTCGTTTTGGTTTTCGATTTCGTTGTCGATTTCGTAGTCGATTTCGTTTTCGATTTCGTTTTCAATTTCGTTTTCGATTTGTTTTCGATTTCAATGTTTCGTTTATTTTTGGTTTTTTTCGATTTATTTTTCGATTTCGTTTTCGGTTACAATTTCGTTTTCGATTTCAATATCGATTTCGTTTTCGTGTTTCGTTTTGGTTTTCGATTGCGTTTGGATCTCGTGTCCGACCTCGATTTCGATTTCGTTTTCGACTTCGATTTCAATTTCGTTTTCGTTTTGGTTTTCGACTTCGTTTTCGGTTTCACTTTCGTTTTCAATTTCGTTTTGGTTTTCATTTTCGATTTCGTTTTCAATTTAAATTTCGATTTCGTTTTCGTTTTGGTTTTCGATTTCGTTTTCGATTTCGTTTTCGGTCGCATTTGCGTTATCAATTTCGTTTTGGCTTTTAATTTCGTTTTCAATTTCAATTTCGATATCGTTTGCGTTATCGATTTCGTTTTCGATTTCGACTTCGATTTCAATATCGTTTTCGTTTTGGTTCTCGGTTTCGTTATGGTTTTCGATTTCGTTTTCGATTTCGGTTTCGATTTCGTTTTCGATTTCGTTTTCATTTTCGTTGTCGATTTCAATTTCGTTTTCGATTTCAATTTCAGTTTCGATATCGTTTTCGATTTTGTTTTTGATTTCGATTGCGTTTCGATCTCGATTTCGTTTTCGATTTCGTATTCGTTATCGATTGCGATTTGGACTTCGATTTCAATATCGTTTTGGTTTTGGTTTTCGATTTGGTTTTCGATTTCGTTTTCGATATCGTTTTCGATTTCGTTTTCGATTTCGTTGTCGATTTCGATTTTGTTTTGGTTTTCGTTTACGATTTCGTTTCTAATGTCGATTTCTTTTTCGTTTTGGTTTTCGATTTCACTTTCGGTTTTATTTTCGTTTTCGATTTCATTTTCGATTTCGTTGTCGATTTCGATTTTGTTTTGGTTTTCGTTTACGATTTCGTTTCTAATGTCGATTTCGTTTTGGTTATGGTTTTCGATTTCATTTTCGATATCGATTTCGTTTTCGGTTTCATTTTCGTTTTCGATTTCGTTTTCAATTTCGCTTTCGATTTTGTTTTCGAGTTCGTTGTCGACTTCGATCTGGTTTTCGATTTCGTTTTCGGTTTCATTTTCGATTTCGATACTGATTTCGGTTTCGTTCTCAATTTCGATTTCCTTTTCGGTTTCATTTTCGTTTTCGATTTCAATTTCGTTTTCGATTTGGGGTTCGTTTTCGATGTCGTTTTCGATTTCGTTTTTGGTTAAATTTTCGATTTCGTTTTCGAATTCATGTTCGATTTCGTTTTAATTATGGTTATGGTTATCTATGTCGATTTCGTTTTCGATTTCGTTTTGGTTTTCGATATCAATTTCGATTTCGATTTCGTTATGGTTCTCAATTTCGTTTTCGTTTTGGTTTTCGATTTGCTTTTCGTATTCGTTGTCGATTTCGTTTTCGGTTTCATTTTCGATTTCTTTTTCGTTCTGAACTTCGATTTCGTTTTTGTTTTCGATTTGTTTTTCGATTTCGTTTTCGTTTTCGATTTCATTTTCGATTTCCATTTCGTTTTCGATTTCATTTTCGATTTCGTTTTCGATTTCGTGTTGGTTTTTGATTTCGTCTTAGATTTCGTTTTCTATGTTAATTTCGTTTTCGATTTCAATTTCGTTTTCGATTTCGTCTTGTTTTTGGTTTATGTTTTCGTTATCGTTTTCAATTTCGATTTCGTGTTCGTTTCTTTTTTGATTTCGTTTTCAATCTCGATTTGGTTTTTGTTTTCGATTTCGTTTTCGATTTCGATTTCATTTTCGATTTGACATGGTTTTCTTTTTCGATTTCTTTTTTGGTTTGATGGTTTTGGTTATCTATGTCGATTTCGATTTCGTTTTCGATTTCGTTTTATTTTTCGATATGAATTTCGATTTCGTTATCGATTTCGTTATGGTTCTCCATTTCGTTATCATTTTGGTTTTCGATTTGGTTTTCGATTTGGTTTTCGATTTCGTTTTCGATTTCGCTGTCGATTTCGTTTTCGATTTCGTTTTCGATTTCATTTTCGATTTCGCTTTGGTTTTCGATTTCGTTTTTGATTTCGTTGTCGATTTCGTTTTCGTTTTGGTTTTCGATTTGGTTTTCGATTTCGTTGTCGATTTCGTTTTCGATTTCGTTTTCGATTTGGTTTTCGTTTTCAATGTTGGTTTTTTTCGATTTCGTTTTCGATTTCATTTTCGATTTCGTTTTTGATTTCGTTTTCGTTATGGTTTTGGTTAGCTTTCTTGATTTCGATTTCAATTTCGTTTTCGATTTTAATTTCGTTTTCGATTTCGTTTTCGGTTACATTTTCGATTTCGATTTCAATATCGATTTCGTTTTCCTTTTTGTTTTCGATTTCGATTGCGTTTGGATCTTGTTTCCGACCTCGATTTCGATTTCGTTTTCGACTTCGATTTCTATTTCGTTTTCGTTTTGGTTTTCGACTTCGTTTTCGGTTTCATTTTCGTTTTCAATTTCGTTTTGGTTTTCATTTTCGATTTCGTTTTCAATTTAATTTTCGATTTCGTTTTCGTTTTGGTTTTCGATTTCGTTTTCGATTTCGTTTTCGGTCTCATTTTCGTTATCAATTTCGTTTTGGATTTCAATTTCGTTTTCAATTTAAATTTCGATATCGTTTGCGTTATCGTTTTCGTTTTCGATTTCGACTTCGATTTCAATATCGCTTACGTTTTGGTTTTCGGTTTCGTTATGGTTTTCGATTTCGTTTTCGATTTCGGTTTCGATTTCGTTTTCGATTTCGTTATCATTTTCGTTGTCGATTTCAATTTCGTTTTCGATTTCAATTTCGTTTTCGATTTCGAATTTGTTTTCGATTTCAATTTCGTTTTCGGTTTCATTTTCGATTTATTTTTCGATTATGGTGTTCGATTTCTATTTCGTTTTCGATTTCATTTTAGATTTCGTTATCGATTTCGTTTTGGTTTTCGATTTCGTTTTCGGTCTCATTTCATTTTCGAATTCAATTTCGTTTTCGTTTTGGTTTTCGACTTCGTTTTCGGTTTCATTTTCGTTTTCAATATCGTTTGCGTTATCGATTTCGACTTCGATTTCAATATCGTTTTCGTTTTGGTTCTCGGTTTCGTTATGGTTTTCGATTTCGGTTTCGATTTCGTTTTCGATTTCGTTTTCATTTTCGTTGTCGATTTCAATTTCGTTTTCGATTTCAATTTCGTTTTCGATTTCAATTTCGATATCGTTTTCGATTTTGTTTTTGATTTCGATTGCGTTTCGATCTCGATTTGGGTTTCGATTTCGTATTCGTTATCGATTGCGATTTGGACTTCGATTTCAATATCGTTTTCGTTTTGGTTTTCGATTTCGTTTTTGTTTTCGATTTAGAATTCGTTTTCGATTTCAATATCGTTTTCGGTTTCATTTTCGATTTCTATTTCGTTTTCGATTTATTTTTCGATTATGGTGTTCGATTTCGATTTCGTTTTCGACTTCATTTTCGATTTCGTTTTCGATTTCGATTTATTTTTGGTTTTCGTTTCCGATTTCGAATTTGTTGTCGATTTCAATTTCGTTTTCGGTTTCATTTTCGACTTATTTTTCGATTATGGTGTTCGATTTCGATTTCGTTTTCGACTTCATTTTCGATTTCGATTTATTTTTGGTTTTCGTTTCGTTTTCGATTTCGTTTTCGATGTCAATGTCGTTTCCGATTTCGTTTTCGATATCAATTTCATTATCGATTTCGTTTTCGATTTCGTTTTAGACTTCGATTTCGTTTGGGTTTTCGATTTTGATTTCGTTTTCAATTTCGTTTTCTATTTCGTTTTCGATTTCGTTTTCGATTTCATTTTCGATTTCGTTGTCAATTTCGTTTTCGATTTCTTTTTAGACTTCGATTTCGTTTCCCTATTCGAATTCGATTTCGTTTTGTTGTGGTTTTCGTTTTCAATTTCGAATGCGTTTCGATCTCGTTTCCAAACTCGATCTCGTTTCCGATATTCGATTTCGATGTGGTTTCCGATTTCGATTTCTTTTTCGATATTGTTTCGGTTTCGATTTCGTTATGGTTTTGGTTTCGTTTTTGATCTTGTTTTCGATTGCGTTTCGATCACGTTTCCGATCTCGATTTTGTTTTCGTTATCTATTTTGTTTTCGATTTCGTTTTCGCTATGGTTTTTGTTTTCGTTGTCGATATCGATTTCGTTGTCGATCTCGATTTCGTTTTGGTTTTCGTTTCGTTTTCGGTTTCAATATGGTTTTCGATTTTGATTTCGTTTTCGATTTCATTTCCGATTTCGTTTTCAATTTCAATTTCGTTTTCTATTTCGTTTTCGATTTCATTTTAGACTTCGTTATCAATTTCGTTTTCGATTTCAATTTCGTTTTTCGTTATGGATTTCGATTTCGTTTTCCATTTTGTTCGAAGTTGAACATGATATTCAACTCGGCCCACACGTAGTGTAGATCTCTTATTTAAATATGTAGCCTATGTCGCCATGTGTGTCATAAACATGTCACCTTATGTAATATTAATAGCCGCAGTGACGAGGATCAGCCCAGCCCAGCAGACACAGCACTTGAAAAGGATCAACCATGGGAACCACTTGAAAAGGTCACCGGTCCACACCACTTAATATGCAATGTGTATTCCTCACACGAATGCATTTTTATATTTATACACACGCAGCTATCTTACAAATACTGCCTTAGTTAATTTAGAAGATAAGGGATAAGAAATTCTAAATAAAAGGGACCTCGCTCAGACTGAGCAGGTTAGTACAATTGAAATCTGCAACAAGCGTGCTTATTAAAGGTGTATAAGTACATACATTTTTTGGTCCTTCGAGCCGGATGATCGATTTTCGCGGAAAATTGTTGTAAGCGCTACACATTTTTTGGTTGATCGAAATCCGTGAAGTGGGTGCTGAATATGGGAATATTCGACATAACCAAGGCGCATATCAAACCTTATGAGGAGGCGAGATTAAAGGTCAATATGAGTGACCACGCCATGCAGGACGCCGGGCCATCAGAACGAAACACACACGAACGAAAAACACATGCTACCGAAGCGGACAGCTTTGGCTCTGCAAACCCAAAAGACGAATTGGCGAAACTATTGGATTCACTTGCAGGAAAACTAAGTCAAGCTATTGAAGAAGCTAGCAAATGCTTCATGGAATTGCACACTGATGAAATACTTAAGCACAATTCCAAGATTGAAGTTATGCTTGGGGAGTTGGAAGAAACGCATAACAAGCTGAGGACTATGAATAATCTCAGCCATTTTGACAAGATTCTCGATCTGAGAATTGAGGCCATTTCGATGATGAAAATGCTGGATGTCAGAAAGCAGCGACTAAAAGAATCAATCGTAGTAAAATCATTAACACCTCTGCCAGAGGCACCGGAAATACAAATGCCTTCATTTGATGGAAACCCCAAAGATTGGCCAGCATTCTATGGATGGTTTAAGCAGGCAGTCCACGAGAGAGCAGACTTCGGGGATGGCGTCAAGATGTATTACCCGAAAGCGTGTCTTAAAGGGGAAGCAAGAAATTCACTTACTTCCTCCCTTATGCAAGAACCTTCTTACTATACAACAGCATGGGATCGTATATTGTGCCAGCTGATACGTCCGTTGGACGAGCAGAAGACTTGGACACAGCGGAGCGTGACCCTTTGAACCATAGCTCATGACGGTAGTGGGAGTGGGATTTGCTATGCCTAAGACTCGACGTACATAATTTTATTATTATAGAGTCCCTTCTGAAACTGTACGAGGGAGCTAAACTCCGAAAAAAAACTAATCAGGGCCAAAGCCACATTCCAAATTTTAAAAAATGATAGTGGACTTTCCAACATTGCGAACACTTCTCCATAGATGCGAGGTCTAGGGTGTTGTTTGACACTCGCTTTCGTTACCCTCCCAACCAATGATTCGCAATCGAGTGGTTTCTGCGAATACCAAAAAAACACATTTCTACACGTCTACGTCAACAGGAACCCACGAAAAGATTAATAATTCATCTTTATAAAATTCTTCATTTATTACTATTATTTATCTGGAACATGGTTTAATTCAAAAATTTAAACTTCAAAGGAATTTAACTAAATTTAATAATTTTTCTTTTATTGTAATTCCTTAAATGTGCCTTTAATTTAATTATATAAATTCTCATTCGGCTAAGATTAATTTTATTCAATAAATTTTCTTTTAATTTGAATCCTTTTCTTTGAACTTACTTCTCCGAAATTTTCTTTAAATTTAATCATAAGCTTTCCTTAACAAGAATTCATTTCCTCAATTTTTTTTATAATTTGTACATTACTTTATGTGAGCCTACACCAAAAGCTAAATACAAAATTTTTCTGGACAAATAAAAAATTAGGGCAAGTTCGGGTTTATTTAAATGGCAAGATTAAATGGTTTTATATTTGGTCAGATCAATCAATCAAAAGATCAAAGGGATATTATCAAGTGCACTCAATTGTCTATTCATTTTTCTTATTTTACTTTACGTTACTTTCTTGGACTTTTAACACACGGCCGAGATGGCCAAATAACCCAACGCTGTTGCGTGCATTAATTGCAATTAATCACAAACAAAGCTTAAGCAAAACAGCTGTTTAGCTGAGAGGCGCGCTTGGCAGCGGCAAAAAAAAAACGGTCTTATCACTCTTGCTTAGACAAGGGCAAGAGTCATGTTTACCGTTTAAAAATTTAAATTTTAAATAGATAAGTGCATGTTAGTTGTAAGAGAAAATTTAGTAAGAGCACTTTACAATATACGGACAGATAATCGTATATTGATCGAAGGCTCAAAGAGAGAAAGAGATAGTTAAGCTTGTGTATCACTTACATACAGCATCCAGCGATGAAGAGCTCTCCAGGGTGGTTGTTGTTTTAGTTGTAGGTGGTTGTAGTTGTTGTTGTAGAAAATAAGTGTTTGTTGTTTTGGTGTGTATATGGTTGTTGTGTTTACACAAGGGATTTTATGAGTTGGTGTTGTTGTTGTATAATTTTTTTATTTTTTTACTCGTTATTATATATGCTTTCGGTAGTGCTGCTGGGTGATGCTTTTCTATTCTTTTATTCCAGCATATATAATAATTTGTAAATTAAACCCAATCCGCGAACATGCACTTATTTTTTCCAGTTCAGTATATGGACTTTAATATGTATGTACTTTTCTTTGGGTCACTTAAACACTTTCGATCGGCCTGTAAGCATCAGCAGCTAGCATATACACATGTACATACATATGTATGTATGTATCATTAAGTTTTGCTTAATTTGCAAACACGAGGCCAATTTGCTTGCAGATTACAGACGTTCGATCGAGCTTGATAAAAAAAATGAATATTTGGCACTGCATTTTACTGTTTGATTGGTTGATTGATTGAATGACTAGGTTTGGGGATTTAATCTGACCCTTTTGGGGTATTTTTCACTGATTTTTCTGAATTTTTGGGCACTAGAGTTCTACTCTTTCATTTTCACTAATTTAAACTGCGGCTTTCAATGATGACGATGACGACGAAACTGACGATGGCCAGCTGGGCCATCTTCGGGCGGCTTCTGCCGAATCGATGATTGATATGTAGATGATCCAAAGGTGACAAAGAGAAGATTTGTATGCGCCTTCAATAAAATCGCACCCACACCAGAGCTGCAAGCGTTCGTTTGGCTCTTTGCGCGAGCTATAGCGGCCAGTGGGTGTGGGTGGGGGGAAGAACTTCTGCCTGCGCTGTAGGCGAAAAATAAAGACATTAGAGTTCTTCTGGTTTTTTTTTTCCAACAGAATGTAACCAATAACACATACCTTGTTGAATTTTCAGCGAAAAGCAAAGAGTGATCTTTGCTGCTCTGCCGGGGGGGCTAAACGATTTGCCAAAACTGGCACCAAAAATTATGCCAGTAGAAATGTTCGTTGGAGTGGATTGATTAAATTTTATCCACCTAGAACAACGAAAATACGTAAAGGCAGGTATCCGGCCCTTGGCTTTCGACCTTCCAATTGAGGGAGGAGCCGATTATCAGCTTGTGCGTGGTGATACGTGTAACAGCAAAGAGGCCAATATGAGGGCAGTCAAACCTTTTATAGCTGCCAAGGCAGGAGGAAGCAAAGGGTTTTCAATAAAGGTAGCTGCGCTTAATGTCAAAGTAAAGCTTTGCGCGCAGTCGCAATGACTTTTATCGTTGGCAGGCAACCTTGGAGTGCCTCTAAAACTGAAATGCGCGCAAAATTCAAATATCGTAATTTTTATACTCTGTACCGAAGGTACATAGAGTATATTAAGTTTGTGCAAAAGTATGTAACAGGGAGAAGGAATCGTTTCCGACCCTATAAAGTATATATATTCTTGATCAGCATCAACAGCCGAGTCGATATAGCCATGTCCGTCTGTCTGTCTGTCCGTCTGTCCGTCCGTCTGTCTGTCCGTCCGTATGAACGAAGAGATCTCAGAGATGGTAAGAGATAGAGGTTTGACATGTATGGGACATATATTTCTTATACTTGCAGGCAGATCAAGTTTATTTTCAATTTTTGCCACGCCCCCTCCCGCCCCCGCAATTTGAAAAAAACTTCATATCTCCTACAGTTTTGGAGATAGATCGTTCGTTCCTTCTAGAGATACCTTGTAAACAAAATTTTTATTTTATTTATCGATTTGCTGAAGGAATGATAAAGATCGGATGAACGATACTCAAGTTATGGGCAAAAAACGGCCAGTTAACACCACCCACCCCCCCACCAACAACCACAGCAACATACCCTAACCGTTCAGAGAGAGAAACTTAGAGAGCGCAACGCGTTGTGCGCGGGGTGTTAACTGGCCGTTTGACTCCTGAGCAAATGCGAGTGTAAGGGTACAGAGTATGTTATAGTCGGGCTTGACCGACTTTCTTTCTTGTTTTATTTTGCAGCGACCACTACACACAAGATAATCTGCCACCGTTAGACAGAAGATTATCTGGAATCAGGCTCTAATATCCTTGGCGTGAAAAGTGCCTACTTCTCGACCTTGCAAGTCTTCCAGCAAGTAGAAACAATTGCCAAGTTTCTTCCGTACTCGGCACTTCACAAACTGAGGACCGAGTTTGGCATTGAAATTCTGAGAAAATTTGCTAAGAGCAAAATTTCGGCGAAAAACCTCCTGACCTTCTCGAAAAGACACAGGCTTTGATCGAAGATTATATTGCTGAACATAGTCGAATGTTGGCTTGTATGTCTTTACGCAACAAGGCTAAATTATCCGTTCGAGACAAAGGTACAACCGGTTCTTCCAAAAGTGATAACTCTTTAAGCAGACGATAATCCGATCCGTGGGTTATCATGTCTAAACCAAATAGAGCTTTATATGGCGAACAGCCTAATGACTGATGAAGCGAGGATCGAAGCGAACAAGAAATGCTTGTGAGATGTTTATCCCAATCAGTTTGATCCTGCTTTATGTAAGAGCGAACAGCAGACAATAATGAACGGTTTACTCGTTCGGCGGCATTGCTTTGGGGGGCATATAAGGCTGTATATACATGCTTTATACCCAGCTGGGTCAAAAATGCATTAAAATCATTGGCCTTAAACTGTGAGCCATTATCGCTAACAACAGTTTCAGGCACCCCGAAGCAGTGAAAAATATGTTTCAACAAGAATTCTTGGATGGCCGCAGAAGAAAATTTTTTTAGCGGGCATAGCCAATGATATTTGCTGAAATGATCCAGCACAATGAGCAAGCCAATATGTCGATCTTTGCTTCGCGGATATGGACCAGAGAACTGCAAGAGTCCACCGGCACTCAAGGTGCACCGGGTAAATGTAGGGTGATTTTGACACCCTTGTGATTTTTGCTGCCGGACAACTGAGTATGAGTGCCAGCCAGAGAGCTGCAACGAGTATGATCGATCACGCTCAATCAGCCTCGCTCATACTCTTTGCAACTCCACTCAGCGGATTAAAGCAAAATGTTCGATCAAGGTTCGTTAACAACACGAAACGATCTTATTCAGTTGGCTTGATCGCTCTGCTTGGTGATCGAGACTGATTTTTTGGTTCGCTCATGATGATTGCAACTGATCGTTTCAGAAAAAGGCGATCGATCCGAACGATGCATGAAAACTCAGACTTCGATCATGTTGCGATTGAATTGATCGTGAGTGAAGCAATCAGATCGAAAATTGCTTTGAGAAATATGTATGTATATAATTTGTAAGTACTTATTTGTGTTTTTAAAGGAAACAAGTTGCGATGCATAAAATTAACAAAAACATAATATTTCATTTATTTCTTATATTAATATTATTATTTTATGTGTAATGCTTAAACATGTTAAGGAACAAACGTAATGTAATGCTTTAAACTAAAAATATTAAGGAACAAAAGTAATGCAATGCTTAAAATTAAAAATTTTAAGGAACACATGTTTCAAATTATCACTTTTTTCATAAAGTAAAAATTCATTTCAAACCTTTGATTCTAAATTATCAAAATTTTTATAAAAAGAATTTAAGAAGAGCAAGCTATCAACGGAACCTGGCCCTAGCCTATTTCGTTTTTCCGTTATAACGTTTCCAGCCAAAGAAAACGATCGTTCAGCAGCTGCACTGCTGGCGGGAATTGAATGTACTTGCAACGCTAGTTTGGTTAAAAATGGGTATTTTTGTTCATTAGTTTGCCACCAGTTAATCAAGTAAAAACGTTCATCCATCTGAACCTTTTCATTGCAATATTTTTCAATTTCGTCTTCCGGCGTCTCTATGGTAGACAAGGAATTTTGGTTAATCAAATGTGGGAAAAAGAAAGTGTCGTTGGTCCTACTCGCAGGTAAGACTTGGTAACTAGCATCCAAGTTAGTATCTGAATCAAAGGAAAACTGCGTTGTCGATGAATCCGATAAAGGTGTTGTTGGGTGTGAAAATTGACATTCTCTTAATATCCGAGAAATGCAAAATAATTTTATGTCTGCTAAATCATTTGGCTGTGCATTTAAAGCAGGGGGGTATAAAAAATATGCAACTTTATGCCATATATCTAAGTTGGCGACCCATATTTCATCAATATTTTTAATAATTGTCTTTTTTAAAACGGATATAGCAGGTATTTCATCATCGGTCGGCTGACATAAATTTTTGATTGTTAATATTGACGGCAATACATAGCATAGCGAAGGAGAACTGCAAAGCTGCATTTTTTTAAAAATAATTTCAAAGCTTTCACACATTTCCACAACTGATTTAACTATGTTTATATTAATATGTAACAATCGAAGGCTTTGTTCATTCTGCGTTAAAATGGTATTAATTTCTCCCCAATTGTCAATTATGGATTTCAGCATAACATAGTGCGAGTTCCAACGTGTTGGGCACTGGCTTTTTAACGAAGTGGTCAAGAGATGCTGCAAATTTGATTTTTTAAAGTATTTCACAACTTTCTTGCACGATTCCAACACTTCTGCGAGCTCTGTGGTGGCAGAAAACGACTTATCCAACACATTGATAAACAAATGGCTGCTACAGTTCAGTCTAGTATTATTTTCTAAGGATTCTAACATATTGGATCCCCTATCTGTTATAAACTTAATTTTTTCAATATTTGAAATATCAAATTCGTCGAATAAACTTTTTAGTTTTTTTAAGATGTTGTTGCCGGTTGACCTGGTCAAAGTCCATTGACTTCATTCCCAAAACTAGGTCAAAGAATTTAAAATCCTTTTGGTAGTGGAATGTTACTCCTAAAAAGTTGCGCTTCACGTAGTTGTCCGTCCACATGTCAATTGTAGCTGACGCTCCACCGCTGCGAACAATCGTATTAATTTCAGCCTTTAATTCCTCCTTCTTCTCATTAGCGCATTTCGTGACTTTGCGGGAAATGGATGTTGGATCCGGTAGCATGTCTTCCACATCGACGTGCTCGCCATAAGTTGCTCCGATCTTAATAAAAAACTTTACTAGTTTTATGAATCCAGAGCCGCGCACTGCTGAGAATGGCCGACAGTCTTCTGTAACCCAATTTGCGCATTTTTCAATGGCCTCAGTTTTGTCCAGCGGTGTAACAGTTTTCACACTTTGCGATTTCTTATTATCTCTGCAGCAGCTGTGCCTATTCAAATTTGATGTTTGGTTTGCGTTGAATTTTAACACATTACGGCATGTGCGACAGAAAACAAATTCTTTAAATGTAGTGGTTGTCCGGTTTTACTATTTCGGTAAGGATGTTCCAGATAAAGCTTCTTCCCTTGCGCTGGCCTGATAAAGTATAATTGCCATTTGCTATGTTGTCAGCAATACTTTTCGTCAATTCGCCCTCCATAATTATGATAGTTACGCCAACAAATATCAACAGCAAACTGACGAAATAACCAGTTTAAACTAGCTCGAGTTCTACCGAATCGGCCGCGAACGATCGATCACGATCGTGATCGAACTGAATGCCAGCAGCATTCGCGATCGTTCTTTGTTCGCTCACACAAAATGTTTGATCAAACCCGATCATGTACGCAACAAGCAAGAGTGATTCGAACTGATTGTCCGCTTCGAGCACGCTCACTAACGATCATATGATTTTTGTTGAAGCAAAGTTTTGCGTCACAAAAAATCTGAGTCAATGATCGGGTATGATCGAAAAAATGTTGATCGTTGCAGTTCTCTGGTGCCAGCCTCGCAATAATGCATAAGTGTGTGCCGTACCAAGCATCAACATAGAGTAGGTAGTTTTTTTTAACAAGCGTGTGTACGTATGCCGGCGCGTTAGCGTCGCAAGAAGGATGGGTGAAAAGAAAAACCCAAAAATAAAGAAAAAAAATGTATTGAGTGTGTGGAGTATTACGGTTTCTTTTTTACAAGCCTTCGCTTGAGTTGTTTTTTTTGCTACCTGCTGCTCCAAATGCGTCGCAAAATGAAACAAATTATTTCTTATTAATCTTACATTTTATTTAACATATTCATTGCTACATTGCATATTACTTAATTTTTAATTATTTATTAGTTAACCTATATATATATTTTTGTTTGCTTCATTGCATCATTGCCGTCAAGGACAGTTTGGTCTTCTTGGATAATTTGACATAATATTGTCCAAATAACACTTTTGCCATTGTGTGTTGGGGCTATAGTGTAATCGCCACGCTCTATTTTACTTTTAATTACTTCCGCCATTATGTCCCTCCGCAGACAAAGTCAAAGATGCACTGAACTTGAACGCACAGAACAGATCAACCAAAAGCACCATGGTGTTGAAAAAACACTCGAGTGATTCTTGTGTGTGCATTGCCTTTTTTGTTACTTGTGATTATTTCGTTATTCGTTTTGAGTGCAAGCGCGACCGGCACGCGTTGCTCAAAAATGAATGGGTGCAAACACAAAAAAATAACGGCACCTTGCATGAGCGAGAGCGTAATAATGCCGGCACTCATAGCACACACGAAATTTTTGATAAGTGTGTGTCTTTGCTTTGCTTAGCCGGGTGTGAGTGGCACCGGGACACCAATTTTATTGGGTGTGAGTAAGGTGGCAAAAAATGGCACCCTTGCAGTTCTCTGATATGGACCAAGCAAATCGATATAAAGCCTTTGAAAGGGTCTGCATGTTGGACTGTGTGCACCCATGGGTGGACGAAGAACATAGTTAGGAGCTTTTGTTTCCTTGCAAGTGTCACAGTTCCGAACGTACTCACGCACATCTTTAGCCAAACCTGGCCAGTAAAGATTTCTGCGAAGTCTTTCTATGGTCTTTTGTATTCCACAATGAGCAGAAATGACACAGTCGTGTGCTTGTCTAAGCACATCCATTCTCAGACGTTTGGGAACCCAGCATTTCCACAAATGCTTGTCTTGCATGGCATTACCCGTTGCGTGCTCGGTTCTCAAATAGAGAAATTGGTCGATAATTTTAACAACCGGGAACTTGGACATGTTCAACCGGAACTTTTCTTTGGTGGCTTTGTACTCATCGTCTAAAAACGCGTCGGAGTCTAAATCAATGACAGGGCCAATTTCCAATTCGGCTATTTCGTCTTCACAGAGACGAGACAGGGCATCAGGAATAACGTGCTCCTTACCTTTTCTATGAGAAATTGTAAATTTAAACTGTTGCAGGCGAAAAATCCAGCGTGCAAGTCTTGTTTGACGTTTTGTTGGCGCATAAGCCAGACTAAGCTTGAGTGGTCAGTCACTACCTCGAACTCTTGGAGCTCTAAATAGCATCTGAATTTCTCAATTGCTAAGATTACGGCCAAACACTCACGCTCGGTGACGCTGTAATTGCGTTGAGCACGACTCAGCTTTTTAGACATAAAAGCGATCGGTTTTTCATCCTTATCCTCTGATAAGTGCACCAATACGGCCCCTATGCCAAAGTCGCTTGCATCGCAGTGCAAATAAAACTTTTTATCAAAATCGGGATTTTGCAACACAGGTGCGGAAGTCAATGCCAGCTTAAGCTTCTCCATGGCCTGTTGGGCTTCAGAAGACCAAAGGAATTTCTTCTTTGTGGACAATACTTCTGAAATTGGACAAGTCAAATCAGAGAATTTATTTATAAAGCGGCGATACCACCCACAAACTCCTAGGAAGCCGCGAACTTGCTTTAAGATTTTTGGGGGTGGCCAGTTTAATATACTGGAGATTTTTTCGGGGTCGGTACAGATACCACCACTGCCAATTACGTAGCCTAGGTAATTAACGCTAGTTACGCAAAAATGGGACTTTTCGATATTTAGAGTTAAGTTTGCCTTTCGGAATTGTTCTGCAATTCTGATTAGCACTGCCAGGTGAGAAGAAAAATCTTCGGAAACAATAATTAGGTCATCTAGGTTAACCGAAAACACAATGGCGGAGATCAGGCGGAATTATTTCATCCATTAACCGACACATTGTGGATGTTGTTGTTTCACCGGCTTAGCGTCTCCAATATCAATGTGATGTTGGATCAGACGAGTTCGACCTAAGCCTTGAGAGCAGTTAGGGAACAATTTCTTAACCACGTCTAGCTGTTGCAGTTGCAAACTATCTAATGGGTACAAATTTGGGTCATTAGTTATACTTTGGCATGACTTAGATTCAATACAACTAAAAATATGCGGCGCGAGAGCAAAGATTCTCCAAAAATCAATCCCTAAAATTACCCTTTGCTTTATGGATGGAATCACATATAGCTCAATTGATTTTTGAGTATTTTTGTAAGTCATCTCGACCGTTAAAACTCCAATCACACCGTGTGAATGGCCATCAGCTGTTCGCACGTGGGAATTAATTGGCTTAAATTCTGAATATTGGACTAAGCTTTCAGCAGCTAAGTCGGATCCAATACAGCTTACGTTTGCTCCTGTGTCTAGAAGACCGTATTCGGAAAAATTTAGAAAGGACACCTCTGCGTAACTGCGAATCATGGCTATTTTGAAAAATAGCAGAAACTAATAATCTACGACTACTTTTCAGAGCCGAAAAATGTTTTCTTAATCGATAAGTATTTCTACGTACTTCAGGATTATCTTCATTAAATATCCTGTTCCTAGTGTCTATATAATGTAGCAGCCTCTCATGATAGGGCCGAAAACTGGATCTAACACAATCGAGTTTATCTTCCTGTGAGCGCTGTAAAGTACGCACAGGCGCAAGAGAATCTGCGCTAGTGTGCTCCTTCGATGTTGTATCTTTTACTTTGGGGGCATCCGGGTGGTGTTGGGTGCACCCTTCTGACGGTTTTCCGACAGACGTCGAAGACAAGTCTGACACTGAGGCTTATATACATTTGGTTTACCACAACCGTAGCAGAAAATACGGCGTTCTGACAAGCAGTCTTCCCAAATATGGCGAGGTACCTCACAATTCCAACATTTTATATTTGGATTTGCACGGATGGCGGCAACTTCCGAATTCGATTCGGCTTCGGATTCCTCTTCGTGCTCTAAGGATTGATCTTCCAGGGCATACACTTTACGATGGGGAATCGAGGCTCTAAGCTTTGGCGTAGCTTCAGTTTGCACATTAAGCTCGCGGACCAAATTCTCATTTAATTGCACAAGCCTACGTAATTGGCCAATAGTGCGCACCTCTTGGTATAACAACTTTTCTCGAGTTGCTGGCAGCAAGTTATTCTTGAGAATTTCTAATAATTCTGCGTCATCCATTTGAGTAGACGAGCTATCCATTAGGGAGGCTACGGAGTCGTAAAAAGTGGCAAAAGTTTCGCCAGGTTTCTGTTTACGAGATCGTATTTGTTCTCGGCTCATGAAATCCGAACGACAATCTTTATAATGTTGGCGTAACGCCACACAGAGATTGTCCCAAACAATTTTGGTGGTCTTCTTATGGTACCTCAGGTACCAATCACGGGCTTTACCTGTGAACAACAAATGTATGTGTTTACACAAAGCTACAAAGTCTTTTCCCAGTGTTTCATCAGTAAGCGCTTTGACCCGATAGAGGAACTCACTTACGCTTAGGCCATCAGGAGATCCATTAAACTGCACATTCCATTTTTGCATGGTATCTTGTAATGGTCGGCCAAATTCGTTCAGCAATAGATTCGCAAAATTCCATGCCAAGTTTTTGCATGATGAAGTTGATCAGCATGAACGTGTATAGGCCCTAAGACTCATCAAGCAGCAAGCCAATCTATCGATTAGCAACCCTGAGCTTGCAACGGTCCGGCAACTTTACCAAAGATGGCTGCCAGCTCCGCTCTCTTTCCTTTTTCGTTCGTTGACGATCAGACGTAAAATTTTATTAATCCGCAAATTCCAGTGCCATCCTTCGTCCAAATTGACTTTTTGTTAATCAATCGTGTTGATACAACAACACAGAGTGCTTATTGTTGTTATTTTGGGGTCTGAACCTCCTTTTTGTGTGCATTGGGAATTTGATAGAATTTAAAAGGGTAAATATTGAATGTAATTCTTATCGAACATGGCCCTTATGTTATGCGTAACCTCTAGTTTCAATAGGCATAACCAGTATACTTTGGAAACTCTTGACGGGCTTTGGGGGCCAATTTTAAACATCCCACCCACTGCAGCGCAAGGTAATATTAGCCATGGAGCACACAGGAGTGTTGTACGAGGCTAGCGCCAGCAACTAATTTGTCTGTCCATCCAGGTTTAATTTTGGTTTTCCTTCGGCAATCATTTGTATTGGAATCTTGGCCAGGAGCACGCAAAAGGCATTGCAGCGCTGACGGGCGGCCAACCACTTGGGGTTGGCGTCGCCACTCCCAGACCAGCTTAGCAACGCTGCTATAAGATCGAGTTAGCAAGTCGTAAGGTGTCGCAAGCAGCCTAGACCCTCGTTTCCCAGATGTGTGTCTAGCGAAGGAAGGAGCCGATAAATAACACTTGCAAATGCGGGTGTAGGCGGAGAATACCGGAGTTAGCCGCAGTGGACAAGCGAAAGCCAGCTATAAGGTTTCCCTTTGGCTTTTATAGGAATATAAGCGGTTGACCTAAATTGAGGCATCCATAATGCTACTCGAGCGCAAGAACCATAGGAAGTCAACTCAACCCAACAATTTTCTGGAATCTCGCACAACATTTTTGTCACGGTCATAATTGGATCGAAGATTTAGTTGCCCCAGATCATAATTTATATAATATTGTAACCTCCCCAGCAGCAGAATCGAGGAGAGCTCTCATCGTCACCTGTATGGGTAAGTGCGCCTTCAGCGACAGCTACTACGAATGCTTTGTGTTCAAATCTCGGGTAACTTAAATTATTGTAGTGATCGCACAATCGTACTAGGTACGCACAAGCAAAGTATCGACTAAATTGCATAGAATCCAGAGTTACCAGTCTTTTGGGTTGAATGGACTCCGTTTTAAAATTGAATTAAAAGAACTATAAGTTAATCGCTAATCTATTCCTGAAGACAAGTAATTTTTCTGTTTTATCTCTGGAAGGTTTTGTTAGTATATAATTTTGCATACAATAGATAGTGTATAATCGCGCTACAATAAATTTAAATATGCGTAGAAGTGGAAATTCCCAGTTTAATTTAAAATCCTTGAAATGAATTTTGTAATGTTTTGAAAAATGAAATACTAAGGTTCGGCATTCCTTTGGTGATGGGGTGAAAAGTTTAAAGGCACGTTTGGTTTAAGGATTCACTATGATAAACGGCGAAAGTGAATCATGGAGGGTGGGTTTAGACGCCGGCCTCGCATCTCCAACTGCGCGAGTGCCTTTGATCTGATTAATGTATCCGACATCCTTTCTGTCCTTTTTGATTAAAGTCGTGTAAAGTAGAGTTAATAGTATCGTCAAATAATAACAATGATTGGAGTATTAGGCTTATATCAGGGACTCTAAAAAAATGTAACTATTGTAATGCGGTGGGATTTGTGTTTGCCAAGAACCCCCCCATCCGACTGTTTGCTAGCCCCCTTAACGGGTCCCGTCCGGCATTCACATTCCCCAAGGTCCAGTTTAGCTGAGCATCGAAGCAGAAGCGCTCGCAGACAACTATATACCGTGTTCGTTACATAATTAATGGCGCCCAACGTGGGGCCGAAGCAGACATCTAACGGTTAGTTTTTGTAACTATAAACCGTTATATGCGGCGGCTCCAATTTGAAGTCCCCAGAAAGATGGAGTAATTACATCCGACTCCCAAAATTTGGACTTACCCAAATACCTTCGTGTTGAAAGTAAGGAAGAATTTAATATCTCGCAAGAATAGATAGCATGATGTATGAGCTATTCAAATGCAAGGATGCTAGCTCTTGAGAATCGCGATTAAGTTTGGCTTGAAGACCATTCTATCGACTCTAGTAAGTCTGCTTGTAGACGTCTACTCAAGAAATGTTATTGACTTTTCGCTTACAGTTTATCGATGATCATTGTTATTACGGTTCCTTTTAATAAGTTAATTATCACCGTTTACCTTTTAAGGTCTTTGTTTTAACATGTTGATGGCATGATGCATAATAAAGATGGAAGTTAGTTGGAATCGCTTGTACTATGCACGTACGGTTGCATATCAAGACCACGGACTATCAGTCTTCTTTTGTGTTTCAGTAGGTTTATCTTCATAGTTTGCAATGTCCTAGCATTAAATGTGTTTGGTGTCTTTACACAAACTACTCAAGTCCGCGTGCGGTACCGTGTCCTGCGAAATGACCGCGCACAATGATTCGAAGAAAGCGTGTAATAATTTCCATACACTTGGAGGGCGAAACTCTAATAGCCAAGTTTATTTTTTCGGATCGTTAATCAGATGTTTTTTTTTGTTGCTGCCATATCTAAGTCATTTCATCACCAGACCATATACCATATTGGAAGAATTTGATTGGAAGCAAAATAATGCCTGTCACACGTAGCCCAAATGTCCAAGAGGATTCCGCTACTGTGCACCCGGAAGAAGTTTGTAGAATTTGTCGTAACCCGATGCGCATAGATGCAGCATGTGTTACTACCAGGTGTAAGCACATATTCCACCATAATTGTTTAATGAATTGGTTAGTTGATAATCCGGAATGTCCCGAGCGTCGAGCTTTATGTCAATCCCAGGATTTACAATATGTTCGAGTAGGACCAAATATCGAAGAAGAGCTTAACGTGGCCCAAGCCCAAGCTCAACTGCAGGGAGCAGTCCCCAAACGACCGCACACACGTGGGTTCAGTCAGACACAGCCGTTAGTATCGGGTCTGAGCGTGCCCAACCCAGGCAACAAAGAGAAGCCGAATGTTCGCAAAGGTCGCCCCACTCAAAAGAAAGAGGTACTGGGAGTTGATTATAACCGAATTTCGGAAATGATCTCAAATACGGTACAGACAATGTTTGCCAATTTAAACCTGAACAGTAATCCAGCAAATAATCTACCTTCTCGTAGTACATCACTTTCCAGTGTTAAAGAGGGTTCATTAGGAGAATACCCCACCTATGGTTATTCATCTTCGTCAGAGGATCGATCTTATAGATCGACTACCACTATAAGGTCAGATAAAGTTGCAACAATTATAAAGAACTGGCATATAACCTTCGATGCTACAGTCAGTGGCTTGCATGTAAATCAGTTTTTGTATCGAGTACGGTCTCTGACTAAGGAAACACTTCATGGTGATTTCAAAGCAGTTTGTACCAATTTACCAATTTTGTTAAACGGCAAAGCGCTAGATTGGTACTGCCGTTATCACAAGCTCGTAAAGAAGCCGGATTGGAAATCCTTTTGTATTGCGCTTCGAAAGGAATATCAAGAGCATCGCACCAACAGTGACCTATTAGAAGAGATACGACGTCGTCGACAACAATGTTACTATACATAATGTCTCTCAGCTACGATCAATGATGTCGAGACGTGAACGATTTATGGGAGTAGAACACATGAAACATAATGTGCAAGGGCTAGGAAAAGCGAAAACGTTCGTAGCTGAAATCGCAACCGACCCTCATAGCGACGAATCGGAGAATGGTTCCGTTGCCGGGATAAAAATCGTGGAATGTTGGAACTGTCAACAAGAAGGGCACCGATAGCAAAACTGTTTGAGCGATCGAACTATATTTTGCTATGGCTGCGGTGAGCCAAATACGTATAAACCTAACTGCAAAAGGTGTGGTCAACCCAGGAAGGGAAACTTTCAGGAGGTTGCAGTCAACAACAGTCGGGTGCAACCAGTAAAGATGGGGTGAAAAGTTTAAAGGCACGTTTGGTTTAGGGATTCACTATGATAAACGGCGAAAGTGAATCATGGAGGGTGGGTTTAGACGCCGGCCTCGCATCTCCAACTGCGCGAGTGCCTTTGATCTGATTAATGTATCCGACATCCTTTCTGTCCTTTTTGATTAAAGTCGTGTAAAGTAGAGTTAATAGTATCGTCAAATAATAACAATGATTGGAGTATTAGGCTTATATCAGGGACTCTAAAAAAATGTAACTATTGTAATGCGGTGGGATTTGTGTTTGCCAAGAACCCCCCCATCCGACTGTTTGCTAGCCCCCTTAACGGGTCCCGTCCGGCATTCACATTCCCCAAGGTCCAGTTTAGCTGAGCATCGAAGCAGAAGCGCTCGCAGACAACTATATACCGTGTTCATTACAATCTGCTGTTCGATTGGATTGTCCTGAGCCACACCTAGGCGACGATTGGGACGCTGAACTAGCTTCTGGCTCGCTCACATTAGAATGAGGGCTCACGTGCATTGCTGACATAAGTCGGGTAACAGTTTGCTCAATAATATTTTGGACAGCAGAATAGTCCAAGTTATTAATTTGGTTGACATTGTTAGCACGAGCACGTCTATAAGTCTGACCTCTTCCTCGACCTCTTCCTCTAGTAATAGGTCTTGCAGGGGCCTCTGTATGATTAGTGCTATTGCTGGCGTTGAGTTCGCCAAGTGGAGCAGTGTTCGAGTCCTGGCTAGTTCCTTGCTGATTTATATCAGCGGCAACTGACAATTGATTTAGGGCTTTAGTCAAATTTCGAGTTAACACTCGTGGTGAATTGTTAGGCGGTACGCTAGGTTGTGCTTGTTTAGACCTAGGTGAGCAGTTCCCAACAACAAGTTTCAAATGTTCCGGTTGTAATTCAACTGCGCAACTGGGACATTGGGGTTGTGTTTCTATCCGAGTTTCTAGGCAGGCTTTGTGAAATATGTGCTCACAAATGGTAATCAGGCAAGTTTGAGTGTTTGTCATAAGTTGTAAACAAATTGGACAGTGGTTTTCCTCAGCGCCTGCTGATGGCGACAAATTGGGAGTATGCTGAACAGGCATTATCAAAAGCAAATTGGTTCCTGATAGATGACATTATTGGTGACTATAAACATGTAGAAACGGTACAGTACAGAGATAATTTTCGCATATTGAGAAGTTTGAAAAATGATATTGGGCTATTTTAACTACAAGCGATTTAAAGCTTTGCTGGACTGGACCTTTCAACTGGCTGTTGTTGCTCGGTAGCGATACGCAGTCAGCATTATACATCTATTCCAGATACAACGGCAGTCCGTTATCCAGCCAAATCCTAACAAAAGTTTTCAAAAATCGCAAAAATGTAATGACATTTATTTTACCAAAACCCCTTCGAATGAATAAAAGAAAAGGCTATCACCGTGACAATCGGCAGGGTATCCAGTCTCAGCTTAATACACAAGATTTCCTGATATGTTTGCGACAGTATTTCCAAAATTACTTTCCAATGAAAGAAAAAGTAAAAAAACTTCATACGAAAGCAAGCGAGCTAAAATTGTGTGAGCAGTGCTCATAGCAGATGACAAATGCTAATTTATCATTTAGATCTAGCAGCTAATTACCAACATTCCGGCTTACATTCATCGTCAGCAAGCAATGCAAATGCAGCTAAAACAAGTTCTACGACGACTCATGTATCCTATCGTAAGGAATCCTCTTATATCTTCACCTTGTACTAAAAGGCTAATGCAGCACTAATGTATTCAGCAGTGTCGATATAGTTACTAGTGCTAGATAAATTGTTAAACTCTACACAATCCGGGGAGGCAAGACTAAGAACTCCAGTTAACCATTAGCTTAATGAAAATCCAAGCAGAATCCTATAGTACTCTTTATGCAGTACTCCTTCATTAGATTCAGCACTGATAGTTTCGGAATTTTCTTTTGCCAAAAAAACAAGGTTAATTTTTCTTCTTCCTTCTTTTAATTTTATTGGTCAGCTAAGTTCACCTTGCCCCACGTTTTGGGCGCCAAAAATTTATGTGCCAGCTGATACGTCCGTTGGACGAGCAGAAGACTTGGACACAGCGGAGCGGGACCCTTTGAACCATAGCTCATGACGGTAGTGGGGGTGGGTTTTGCTATGCTTAAGACTCGACGTACATAATTTTATTATTATAGAGTCCCTTCTGAAACTATACGAGGGAGCTAAACTCCGAAAAAAAACTAATCAGGGCCAAAGCCACATTCCAAATTTTAAAAAATGATAGTGGACTTTCCAACATTGCGAACACTTCTCCATAGATGCGAGGTCTAGGGTGTTGTTTGACACTCGCTTTCGTTACCCTCCCAACCAATGATTCGCAATCGAGCGGTTTCTGCGAATCCCAAGAAAACACATTTCTACACGTCTACGTCAACAGGAACCCACGAAAAGATTAATAATTCATCTTTATGTTGATGTGTTGTTGGGCCGTTTTTGTTGTGTATTTGTTTGTTTGTTTGGGGTTTAATTTCGGCCGTCTTACTTCACTCCAGTCAAAACACTTTTTGGCTGAGTTTTTCTCCTACGCGTTTCGGCAAATATATTGCCTTCTTCAGGGAGTCTGTATATTTTTTTTATATATAAACATGAACATAAATTAGTCATACATACATATTGAACATATTACTTAAATACCTATTTTAGTGTCCGTCATAGTTTTGTTGTATTGCACGATTGTTTGTTGATGTCAGTTGTTTTATTCGTCATGATTTTGTTTGAATTGTTGTGCTTAAATGGTCCTCTTGTGATCGCCGCTGCGTTTGTCTGTTCAATGTCTTCCCTAAAATTGAGTGCATGCTCTCCCTTTTCTTGTATTCGCAAGCTCTCCAATGTCATCCTCGTCTTCCATCTGTGTTCTAAGTCCAATACTTTTACGTTTTCGAAGTCAGCTGAGTGATTTGTTTTGTTGATGTGTTGTGCTAAAGCTGTTGTTGTTTTCCCTTTTTGAGTGTCTCTTTTGTGTTCGCTGACTCGCGTGCTCAGAGAGCGTTTTGTTGTTCCTATGTAAGTTCCGTTGCAGCTCTCTCCCTCTGCTCCAGCGCATTTAATTTCGTAGACTACATTGGTGTTGTTTTCCTTGCTTATTTTGTCTTTTGTATTCGTGAAGAGCCGTCTGTTGCTGCTGTGCGGTTTGTATGCACTGGTCAGCTGTTCCATCAATTGTTTGGGGAATATTTTTGTTAGTGTTCTGTTGTCTGTGACATTAGGTATGTAGGGTATGCTTAGAAATTTCTTTTTATCTGTGTTTTTGTCTTTGGGCTTATTGTCGTTTAATTTGTTTGTCGCTTCGGTGATCAATCTATTTATGAGCTTTTCGGGGTAGTTATTTGTTAAAAGAATTTTCTTAATTTTAATATAATTTGTCGGTCTGTGTTTTATATCACAAATGGTGTATGCTTTTCTTATTATGTTTTTTGCCGTATTTATTTTCTGGTTTGGTGGATGATTTGAGTTAAAATTTATTATTCTTCCAGAAGCCATGGGTTTTGTGTACCAGTTAAATGTCAGAGTTTCCATTTCCCTTGTTATTTCCATGTCAAGATATGCTAGTTTGTTGCGTTCTTCTCGTTCTACGGTGAATTGGATTCTTCTATGTTGCTTGTTGAATGTTTCTAAAATTATGTCAACATCTTTGGCTCTTACTATGCATATAATGTCGTCTACATATTTTGACAAGTGTTTTATATGTATGTCAATTGTTTTTAGTTTCCCAATTCATCTTTATAAAATTCTTCATTTATTACTATTATTTATCTGGAACATGGTTTAATTCAAAAATTTAAACTTCAAAGGAATTTAACTAAATTTAATAATTTTTCTTTTATTGTAATTCCTTAAATGTGCCTTTAATTTAATTATATAAAATCTCATTCGGCTAAGATTAATTTTATTCAATAAATTTTCTTTTAATTTGAATCCTTTTCTTTGAACTTACTTCTCCAAAATTTTCTTTAAATTTAATCATAAGCTTTCCTTAACAAGAATTCATTTCCTCAATTTTTTTTATAATTTGTACATTACTTTATGTAAGCCTACACCAAAAGCTAAATACAACATTTTTCTGGACAAATAAAAAATTAGGGCAAGTTCGGGTTTATTTAAATGGCAAGATTAAATGGTTTCATATTTGGTCAGATCAACAGTTGGCATTCGCATTCTCTTTGAAGACGGACGTGTGTTTTTTTAACCTGCGCTTCTTTTAATTTTCCTTGCCAGTGTCAAAATCGATTCTGCTTGTTTGTCTTGTGCTATTAAGTTCTCGGGCTAATATATTATATTTACAATAGCTTTCATTATTTTGGTTGCTATTGTTTTATAAACTAAACGCAAAAACAAATTCTGCATTCCTGTTGCCGTGCATTTAGATTTGTTCTTTCGTTTTGTTTTATTGTATTTGCCTGGCTTTTTGGTCATCCGATCGCGCTCTCTTGTTGTTGTTGTTGTTGGTGTTGTTGTAGCTTAACTCCCTCCCGCTCCCACTCATCTCTCTCGCGCTCGCGATCGCGTCCACCCGCGCTCTGACTACTTGTGTGCATTACAGTTACTGTGTGTCTTGTGAATTTAGTTTTTGTTTTTTTTTCTCTGCTTGAAATAGCTGTAAGCTGTTTCTAGTTACTCCAACTGTTTGCCGATTGTTTGACCCCAGTGGTGAATTTGGTGTGTATTCAATTGATTATTTGGTGCCAAATTTAATTGCCCTATTAAAAAATGAGTTATCCGGTCTGCTTCAACAAAAAGTGCAAGTTGTCGTCTGCCGCCAACGATACCTTTATCGTGTGTTGGCTTTGTGACCATGTTATGCATGTCAAATGTGCTGGTTACACTGCCAGGGTTAAGGACTGCATCGAGCTAGACAGTGGACTGAAGTGGAGTTGTGGGTCTTGCCGTGAAATAGAAATGGACATGAGATTGCTTATGAGGCAGACTAGAGATGGTCATAAGCGCGTGTTTGCTAACTTTCGGAAAGTTACTGACGAGTTTGTGACGCTGGAATCACAATTCGCCAGTTTAAAACTGATGAATGAGTCTCCCACGCGCAAAAAAACCATTCGCTCGGGTGTGCCTCAGGAGCAAAGTGTTCTTTCTGTCCCTGATCAGGCTCAGGGCCCATCTTCTCCTAACATACAGTGTCTAATATCGTCTAATACTCCGGCTCCAGCGCGGAGGATAATTGGTACTGGAGATTTTACCACTACAGACAGTGGCATCTCTGATCCCAATTTAGCGATATCAGATGTAGTGTCCGAAATGTCCGTCCAGGAGGTCCCTACCCCCCCCTGTTGTTGAAAGTATACCTATAGGGAGTGCAGTGGTGGCGCTACGTGTTCCTCCTATTTCGGTAAACATTACCGAGGTAGCTGGGGTATCAAGTGCTCCAAAGTCCCTTATAGGTATTCCACCGAAGAAACATATATTTGTTTCTCGGCTTGCCCCTGATCTCACATCTGATGATGTTAAAGCCTACATTCAGGCCAAAATTCAAGCCGCAGGTATTTTGGTGGAAAAGTTTAAGTTTTCGTATGAGAGGGATGTTGCCTCTTTCAAAGTAAGTGTCCCGGATAAAATTTTTAGAACAATTTGTTCAAAGGATTTCTGGCGGGAACACTTAATAATCGAAGAGTATATTTCCAAAAAGAAAAATCGGCCTCCTTATATTTGTCTTTACCTTCTAACCCTTCTGGCGCCTCTACCTCTACTGTTGCGTCAAAAAACTAGTTTCCTCCCTTCTGCTTGCCTATCAAAATGTACGTGGTCTTAATTCTAAATTAGCTAAACTCTTTGTAGACAGTATATCTTTCGATTTTCATGTTCTAGTTTTCACCGAGACGTGGCTAAAATCTGACATCTCTGATTCAACAGTTTTTCCCACTAAATATACCACTTATAGATGCGATCGCTCTTCCCGCGTTGGGGGTGGGGTTTTAATTGCTGTGGATTCCGGCCCTTCGTCGGAGTTGACACATTCTTTAATTCCCCATGACATCGAATTTATAAGTGTTAAAATAACTTTTTCTACTTTTTCCGTATTTATTACTTGTACCTATATTCCTCCACATTCCGATACCACAATTTACTCCTCTCACCTTTCTGCCATTGAGTCGATCTCTCTGTTATTATCAAACAGTGACCTATTGATTGTTCTTGGAGACTTTAACTTGCCTTCGAAGTCCCATGATTTTATCGATGGCCTATTTGAGTTGTCTTTGTCACAAGTTAATCCTATTCGCAACTCGATAAACAGATCTCTTGATTTAATATTTTGGTTGGATCCCCCCGACAATGTTGCATCTAGAATTGACCCGTTGGTTCTTCCTGAGGACCCCTTTCATCCTACATTGGAACTTACCATTGAATTGCCCTCTCGGGTGTGCTCTGCTTCTGGAAACTCGACGGCTAAAACCCATTGTTTTCAAAAAACAGATTTTTTAAAACTTAATGATTTAATTTTTGAAACCGATTGGTCTCAATTGTACACTTGTACAGATATTGATGTTGCCATACAACTTTTTTATGATACCTTGTACTTTCTTTTTGATGTTTGTGTTCCACTTGAGCTCCCTCGCTGTCCTAATAGGCAGCCTTGGTTAACAAGAGAACTAATAAATTTGAAAAACAAGAAGTCAAGGTATTTCAAAAAGTATAAGAATTCGAAAAAATCATCTGATTTCTCCCGTTATGTGGATGCTCGTTCTAGATTTAATGTGCTGAACGCACAATGTTATAAAGACTATCTTAGCCGTTGCAGACTTCAATTCTCACACAATCCTAAGCAGTTTTATACGTTTGTTAACTCTAAACGCAAATCTTCCACTATGCCCTCTTCTGTGCGGTATGGTCATGCGAAAGCAAACACTGATCAGGCCATAGCCGATCTGTTTGCCGAGTTTTTTACGTCAACCTACTCGTCTTCTAGCTTCTTTGCGAATCAACCATACCCCTATCAGTTGAATGGGTCTAATTGTATTTTTAGCCCTGTAATCACTGAAAGCTCTCTCCTTTGCGATCTTAACTCTGCTAAACCTGTGTATGCACCGGGTCCCGATGGAGTACCTGCTTGTGTACTTAGGTTTTGTGCTGATGCACTTTGTAAGCCCATTCATAAATTATTTGAATTGTCTCTTGAGTCATCCTCTTTCCCTGTGTTGTGGAAGGAATCTTATATCATTCCTCTCCATAAAAAAGGTAATAAGTCGGATGTTGAGAATTATAGAGGTATTTCCAAATTGTCTGCAATTCCAAAAGCTTTTGAGAGAATTATGACATCTCAACTGCAACATTTATGTAGTTCCATTATTTCACCCTATCAACATGGATTTGTGAAGCGTCGATCTACTACCACTAACTTATTAGAGCTTACATCATTAGTGATCAAAGGGTTCTTTGGTAAGATGCAAACTGACGTCATTTATACTGATTTTAGTAAGGCTTTTGATTCTGTTAATCACTCCTTGTTGCTTCATAAACTGAGTTTAATTGGTTTCCCAACTAACCTTCTTAGTTGGATCTCTGATTACCTAAGTTCTAGAACACAAAAAGTTCTATTTTGTAATTCATATTCGAAACTAATCCAGGTTACCTCTGGTGTACCCCAAGGTAGTCACTTGGGTCCATTGCTTTTTACTCTCTTCATAAATGATCTTCCGTCTGTCTTGACTCACTCTCGTGTGCTTATGTACGCCGATGATGTGAAACTATGTTTAACATATAACGATTTGGTTTCCCGCTATAATTTGCAAGCTGAGTTGGATGCATTTCAGTCTTGGTGTAAAGATAATCTATTAAACCTTAACAGTTCCAAGTGTAAGGTTATGACATTTTACAGGAGCTTGCCACAATTCTCCACTTATATGCTTGATAATGTCCCACTTGAGTGCTTAAATGATTCAGCCAATGAGGTAAATGATCTTGGGGTTATTCTTGATCACCGACTTAAATTTGACTCTCATGTTACTGCTACCGTTTGTAGGGCCAGGAGTGTTCTTGGGTTTATTAAGCGCTGGTCGAAGGAATTTGATGATCCCTATAAGACGAAGATTTTGTACACTTCTCTTGTCTGTCCGATTCTCGAGTACGGAACATGTGTGTGGTCTCCGCAATATTCGACCCATCAAGATAGAATTGAATCTGTGCAAAAACAGTTTTTATTGTTTGCTCTTCGTGGTTTGGGCTGGAATCCTGAGGTCCGTTTACCATCGTACTCTAGTAGACTTCTTTTGATTAACCTTCCCTCCCTTATTAACCGTAAAGTTATGCTTGGAGTAATCTTTATACATAGACTAATTAATGGTTAAATCGACTCAACTGAGTTGGTTGGCCAAATTAACCTCAACGTTCCTATTAGACCGACTCGTAATTTTATCCCCCTATCACTAAATCGTTGTAATACTAACTATGCGTTGCATGAACCGTTTCGTGTCCTCTGTGCTGATTACAATAAACTCTACCGAATAATTAACTCTGAAGCTTCTCTTCCTGCTATAAAAATTTCTATTTTAACTTATTTAGCCCGTAGTTAACATTACTTTATGTTCTTCCTTCGCGATTTCGTGTCACACGTTAGTGGCTGCGCCTCTCGGTCGGTTGGGCGGGAGGTGGGCTGCTTTTTCTTTTCTTTTTCTTTTCTTTTAATTTGAATCCTTTTCTTTGAACTTACTTCTCCAAAATTTTCTTTAAATTTAATCATAAGCGTTCTTTAACAAGAATTCATTTCCTCAATTTTTTTTATAATTTGTACATTACTTTATGTAAGCCTACACCAAAAGCTAAATACAACATTTTTCTGGACAAATAAAAAATTAGGGCAAGTTCGGGTTTATTTAAATGGCAAGATTAAATGGTTTCATATTTGGTCAGATCAACAGTTGGCATTCGCATTCTCTTTGAAGACGGACGTGTGTTTTTTTAACCTGCGCTTCTTTTAATTTTCCTTGCCAGTGTCAAAATCGATTCTGCTTGTTTGTCTTGTGCTATTAAGTTCTCGGGCTAATATATTATATTTACAATAGCTTTCATTATTTTGGTTGCTATTGTTTTATAAACTAAACGCAAAAACAAATTCTGCATTCCTGTTGCCGTGCATTTAGATTTGTTCTTTCGTTTTGTTTTATTGTATTTGCCTGGCTTTTTGGTCATCCGATCGCGCTCTCTTGTTGTTGTTGTTGTTGGTGTTGTTGTAGCTTAACTCCCTCCCGCTCCCACTCATCTCTCTCGCGCTCGCGATCGCGTCCACCCGCGCTCTGACTACTTGTGTGCATTACAGTTACTGTGTGTCTTGTGAATTTAGTTTTTGTTTTTTTTTCTCTGCTTGAAATAGCTGTAAGCTGTTTCTAGTTACTCCAACTGTTTGCCGATTGTTTGACCCCAGTGGTGAATTTGGTGTGTATTCAATTGATTATTTGGTGCCAAATTTAATTGCCCTATTAAAAAATGAGTTATCCGGTCTGCTTCAACAAAAAGTGCAAGTTGTCGTCTGCCGCCAACGATACCTTTATCGTGTGTTGGCTTTGTGACCATGTTATGCATGTCAAATGTGCTGGTTACACTGCCAGGGTTAAGGACTGCATCGAGCTAGACAGTGGACTGAAGTGGAGTTGTGGGTCTTGCCGTGAAATAGAAATGGACATGAGATTGTTTATGAGGCAGACTAGAGATGGTCATAAGCGCGTGTTTGCTAACTTTCGGAAAGTTACTGACGAGTTTGTGACGCTGGAATCACAATTCGCCAGTTTAAAACTGATGAATGAGTCTCCCACGCGCAAAAAAACCATTCGCTCGGGTGTGCCTCAGGAGCAAAGTGTTCTTTCTGTCCCTGATCAGGCTCAGGGCCCATCTTCTCCTAACATACAGTGTCTAATATCGTCTAATACTCCGGCTCCAGCGCGGAGGATAATTGGTACTGGAGATTTTACCACTACAGACAGTGGCATCTCTGATCCCAATTTAGCGATATCAGATGTAGTGTCCGAAATGTCCGTCCAGGAGGTCCCTACCCCCCCTGTTGTTGAAAGTATACCTATAGGGAGTGCAGTGGTGGCGCTACGTGTTCCTCCTATTTCGGTAAACATTACCGAGGTAGCTGGGGTATCAAGTGCTCCAAAGTCCCTTATAGGTATTCCACCGAAGAAACATATATTTGTTTCTCGGCTTGCCCCTGATCTCACATCTGATGATGTTAAAGCCTACATTCAGGCCAAAATTCAAGCCGCAGGTATTTTGGTGGAAAAGTTTAAGTTTTCGTATGAGAGGGATGTTGCCTCTTTCAAAGTAAGTGTCCCGGATAAAATTTTTAGAACAATTTGTTCAAAGGATTTCTGGCGGGAACACTTAATAATCGAAGAGTATATTTCCAAAAAGAAAAATCGGCCTCCTATATATTTGTCTTTACCTTCTAACCCTTCTGGCGCCTCTACCTCTACTGTTGCGTCAAAAAACTAGTTTCCTCCCTTCTGCTTGCCTATCAAAATGTACGTGGTCTTAATTCTAAATTAGCTAAACTCTTTGTAGACAGTATATCTTTCGATTTTCATGTTCTAGTTTTCACCGAGACGTGGCTAAAATCTGACATCTCTGATTCAACAGTTTTTCCCACTAAATATACCACTTATAGATGCGATCGCTCTTCCCGCGTTGGGGGTGGGGTTTTAATTGCTGTGGATTCCGGCCCTTCGTCGGAGTTGACACATTCTTTAATTCCCCATGACATCGAATTTATAAGTGTTAAAATAACTTTTTCTACTTTTTCCGTATTTATTACTTGTACCTATATTCCTCCACATTCCGATACCACAATTTACTCCTCTCACCTTTCTGCCATTGAGTCGATCTCTCTGTTATTATCAAACAGTGACCTATTGATTGTTCTTGGAGACTTTAACTTGCCTTCGAAGTCCCATGATTTTATCGATGGCCTATTTGAGTTGTCTTTGTCACAAGTTAATCCTATTCGCAACTCGATAAACAGATCTCTTGATTTAATATTTTTGTTGGATCCCCCCGACAATGTTGCATCTAGAATTGACCCGTTGGTTCTTTCTGAGGACCCCTTTCATCCTACATTGGAACTTACCATTGAATTGCCCTCTCGGGTGTGCTCTGCTTCTGGAAACTCGACGGCTAAAACCCGTTGTTTTCAAAAAACAGATTTTTTAAAACTTAATGATTTAATTTTTGAAACCGATTGGTCTCAATTGTACACTTGTACAGATATTGATGTTGCCATACAACTTTTTTATGATACCTTGTACTTTCTTTTTGATGTTTGTGTTCCACTTGAGCTCCCTCGCTGTCCTAATAGGCAGCCTTGGTTAACAAGAGAACTAATAAATTTGAAAAACAAGAAGTCAAGGTATTTCAAAAAGTATAAGAATTCGAAAAAATCATCTGATTTCTCCCGTTATGTGGATGCTCGTTCTAGATTTAATGTGCTGAACGCACAATGTTATAAAGACTATCTTAACCGTTGCAGACTTCAATTCTCACACAATCCTAAGCAGTTTTATACGTTTGTTAACTCTAAACGCAAATCTTCCACTATGCCCTCTTCTGTGCGGTATGGTCATGCGAAAGCAAACACTGATCAGGCCATAGCCGATCTGTTTGCCGAGTTTTTTACGTCAACCTACTCGTCTTCTAGCTTCTTTGCGAATCAACCATACCCCTATCAGTTGAATGGGTCTAATTGTATTTTTAGCCCTGTAATCACTGAAAGCTCTCTCCTTTGCGATCTTAACTCTGTTAAACCTGTGTATGCACCGGGTCCCGATGGAGTACCTGCTTGTGTACTTAGGTTTTGTGCTGATGCACTTTGTAAGCCTATTCATAAATTATTTGAATTGTCTCTTGAGTCATCCTCTTTCCCTGTGTTGTGGAAGGAATCTTATATCATTCCTCTCCATAAAAAAGGTAATAAGTCGGATGTTGAGAATTATAGAGGTATTTCCAAATTGTCTGCAATTCCAAAAGCTTTTGAGAGAATTATGACATCTCAACTGCAACATTTATGTAGTTCCATTATTTCACCCTATCAACATGGATTTGTGAAGCGTCGATCTACTACCACTAACTTATTAGAGCTTACATCATTAGTGATCAAAGGGTTCTTTGGTAAGATGCAAACTGACGTCACTTATACTGATTTTAGTAAGGCTTTTGATTCTGTTAATCACTCCTTGTTGCTTCATAAACTGAGTTTAATTGTTTTCCCAACTAACCTTCTTAGTTGGATCTCTGATTACCTAAGTTCTAGAACACAAAAAGTTCTATTTTGTAATTCATATTCGAAACTAATCCATGTTACCTCTGGTGTACGTTTTTACTCTCTTCATAAATGATTTCCGTCTGTCTTGACTCCCTCTCGTGTGCTAATGTACGCCGATGATGTGAAACTATGTTTAACATATAACGATTTAGTTTCCCGCTATAATTTGCAAGCTGACTTGGATGCATTTCAGTCTTGGTGTAAAGATAATCTATTAAACCTTAGCAGTTCCAAGTGTAAGGTTATGACATTTTACAGGAGCTTGCCACAATTCTCCACTTATATGCTTGATAATGTCCCACTTGAGTGCTTAAATGATTCAGCCAATGAGGTAAATGATCTTGGGGTTATTCTTGATCACCGACTTAAATTTGACTCTCATGTTACTGCTACCGTTTGTAGGGCCAGGAGTGTTCTTAGGTTTATTAAGCGCTGGTCGAAGGAATTTGATGATCCCTATAAGACGAAGATTTTGTACACTTCTCTTGTCTGTCCGATTCTCGAGTACGGAACATGTGTGTGGTCTCCGCAATATTCGACCCATCAAGATAGAATTGAATCTGTGCAAAAACAGTTTTTATTGTTTGCTCTTCGTGGTTTGGGCTGGAATCCTGAGGTCCGTTTACCATCGTACTCTAGTAGACTTCTTTTGATTAACCTTCCCTCCCTTATTAACCGTAAAGTTATGCTTGGAGTAATCTTTATACATAGACTAATTAATGGTTAAATCGACTCAACTGAGTTGGTTGGCCAAATTAACCTCAACGTTCCTATTAGACCGACTCGTAATTTTATCCCCCTATCACTAAATCGTTGTAATACTAACTATGCGTTGCATGAA
>JBAMBO010000287.1:0-16552 GCA_037044535.1 Lordiphosa magnipectinata | reverse complement strand
GTCTATTATTATCGTTGTTAGAGTTCTGTTGGCGCGGTGGGAAACGACCACTATTATTGTTGTTGAAATTTTGTTGTCGCTGTGTAAAGCGACTATTATTGTCATTGTTGGTGTTATAATGTCGTGTCACATGACGAGCGTTGTTGTCATTATTATAGTTCTGTTGTCGTGGTATGTAGCGGCTATTGTAGTCACTGTTGGTTGGTTGTCTTTCTGCATATGGGTGATTCCTGTATATCGAGCTGTCGCGTCGTCGGTTTTCCTGGTGTTTATTCAGGTTTCTAGAGAAGTTTAATTCGATCTGCCCGTACTCGTACGCTTTCTCGATTGTATCTGGCTTTTGGTTCCTAATGGCTGACCTAAGTGGGTCTTTTAATCCAACTAAGAATGTATTTAGGCAGAATCTGTCATATTGGTCACGTTTGGCCGTGAGGGAGTGTCCACTAGGGTCTGCTTCTCTGGCCAGTGACATTAATTCGCTTCTTATTTTCGTGGCTGTGTAATATAGTTTTCCCATACTGAGTCCGTCCGGAAGATTGTGTAGCTCTCTAACAAGCATTTCCTCTGTTTTCTTGCTAGAGTATAGTCGTTTGAGGTTTGCTTTGATGTCATCCCAAGTGAGGAGTACATCGCAGACACTCAACGCTTCGTCTGCCCTGCCTTTAATTTTGTCACGGATAGTTCCGAGTAAGTACTGTCCGCATGTTGTTTGGTCCACTGACCCGGCTAACAAAAGTAGCTGTTCTACTCTACCTATAAATCTATCGAGATTGTCAGGCGGGCCTTCGTAGGTGGGTAGTTGATGTACAAGGGCTAGTAGTTGTTGTAGGTTCAGGCTGGTGTTTGTAATAGTTGATGAATTGCTAACGGTGGGACTTAGTGGCCCTGATGCGTTACCGGAATCCATAGCGTTGGTGGGATTATTGTTTTGGGATTGAACTATCTGGTCTTGCTCTTCTGTTTCTATCGCTTCCCTTATCTCAGGTAGACTGGACCCGCTCCTTAGCCCTAATCTGCCCCTAACTGTGTTACTAGTGGTGGCTTTTTTTAACATTTACGTGTATTGGAAAGAAATCTGTATTATATTATATATTGGAGTATGGTAATGGTATGTATATAGTGTATATAAAATAGTAATAGTATGTAAAATAGTAATAATATATATATGTGTATATTAATAATATGTATATGTATTTTTGAAGTTTAGGGGAAATTCTGGGTGTGTATATTTACTACACGAGTTCGTTTGTATATTAGTATGGTAACATAGTGTATTGTAATATGTGATACTATGTGTATGTATCTATGTTTGGGTGCAAGAAAATTCGTATGTATGTACTATTTATATATTATATATGAGTGGCAATAGTTGGTGTGCAAGGAGAATTCATATGTATATATTTACTTTGCGGGGGTTCTATTTGCATATGCGTTTGTATATATATAATATGCAGTATATTACGTGTGTATTTTTCCCAAAGTAAAAGAAAATTTGTATGTGTATATTTACTACACGGTTTCCTCCTTTCCCTGCTTCCTTGCGTTTAGTGTTACTTGTATGTTATTCGTGTAGTGTTGCTGTGTTTCCTTCCACCTTTGTTGTTTTTTTTTGAATGGGTGTTATCGACTTCAACTGTAATGTATGTGATTTAGTAAATATTCAATAAAGTGTATTTTATATTTAATAGGTTAGTGAACATGTGACAACAATAGACGTTAAGTTGTTTGTGGGTTGTTTTGTTGTTCCCTTTTTGTTGTTTTCTCTTTTTTTCTTATTTTTTTATTTTATTTTTTATTATTTATTTTTTCTTTTAATTTCTTTTCCTATTTATTTATTTCCCTTTTATATATATTTTCGTGGTGCGTAGTGTGCAAAAAAGAATTCAACAGTGTACAAGACAACGCGGCATCAAGTGTCGCTCCGCCACTCTGCCGCGTCTCGCTCTCGCTCTCGGCGGCAGCCAATGTACAGCAACGCACCAAGAATTTCGCAAGCGGGCGCAACACAAACACATAAATGTTTACTTGATATTTTGAATAATATTTGTGCAGGTTTAATTTATTCACTCATTTTTTTATAGTATTCTTGTTTTTATGTATATCACAATAATAAATTTGCGTTCATGTAAATTGATAAATGAAAACGATCCCGGTGCCTTAACAGCGATTGTTGTACACATATACGGTCGTTAATCACACAACTTACATTTATCTTTGTAAACCACTGTGTGCGGATGGTCCCGGTGCTTTGTCGGCGGGTGATGTACACATTGGCGCGTCGGTGATATTTGAGGGCACGTCGTAATTATTATTTATTTCTTGCGCAGCGAGTTTTGGTCCCAAGGAAGTCTAATGCTCGACTGATCTGTCTTCTTACTACTTCTCTCTTGTGTGTATCGAACCACACTCGGCGACAGCGACGCCAGGCTATCGCCGCGCTAAAACGGTTCTTTCCAAAACTACAAGACACACTCGACAACAGCGGCGCCAGGCTGTCGTCGCGTCAAAACGGTTCTTCTCATAACTACAAAACCATAACAACCAATCGCAATGCAATTATAGGCTGATGCAACATTACCATAGTGACGAAATTACTACTCTGATGAAATACCCAAAAAGCATACCCACACTATCTTACACACGCACCTAACACCATGATACAATACTACACACACCAAGTGCTCTCCGACACACACATACACGGTCGCCACACACAGCAGTTTGAGATGTCGCATTTTTTGGTTTCTTTATTATTCCTTTCGTTGGTTTCGTTTTATGAGTTGCTGTGTATGAATGATCCCGGTGCCTTATCAGCGATTGATGTACACATATACGGTCATCGCACACAGCAACTTGTTGGTATAATTGTTGTAAATTGTCACGCACAAGCGATCCCGGTGCCTTATCAGCGGTTGATGTACACATATACGGTCGCCTGCGTGGCAATTAGAATTTGATTTTTTTTTTTTGTTTCGCTTATTTTATTTGCACATTTTTGTGTGCGGATATGTATGCACATTTTTGTAGTCAGCCCCTTTTGTGGACTGTTGGTTGCGTTGCTTGTTGTGCCTTCCCTTTTGAACTCCCATTTGCACTTGCACGTCATTATGTTTTATTTCTTTTGTTTTATTTTGTTTTGTAGTTGTTTTCTCTTTTAAGTATTATTATTATTTTACTATTCATTACTCAAATTTTCACAACCACCGCTGTCACCTGTTCACTCACCTCACCCTACAAGGAAGTTGGAACGATAAGCGTAGTGGGCATGGTTAATCCCTTGTTCGTAGTCCGGCTGCGCCAGTTACAGTCCTGTGTCCGAGGGAGCAGAGGAGGCCTCCTGCCTGAGACTGCTTAGGTGGCTTGTATTTATACATGTGTAGGAGACACATACATATGCGAGTATGTCTCTAGGAGGGGAGCTTGCAAATAAAGCGACTGTATTGCTTAGAGTACAAAATAAGAATGAATGTTTATTCCAAAAAGTATGTGTATGTATAAGTGTATGAGAATGTGTGTGATCGTCGGAGTTCTTGCATGTTGGCGATTTTGTTGTTGTCTATCAGCGCCAGGCTTGCAGTTGCCAAGTCTGCGTTGTGTTCCTGTGTCCGCGTTTTATGCTGGTGGTACGTTCATGCCGTGGAGAGGGGGCATGTTAACTAGGGGGCATGTTAACTCCCGCGCCCATTCCCGTAAGCCACGCTTGTTGCTTTGCGCAAAGAAATATCTCGCGCGCATACATTCTACGCGCCCATAAGTCTGCGTAAAGCAACAACAATTTTATATGCGTGCTCTCCTCTCTTTCTTTCCGAGCTAAGGTTTTGTTGTGGGCGCGTGCAAACCTGCAACAACAACATCATATGTGACTCTCTTCTGTCTCTGGCAAATTAAAAAACAACAACAATGTTGCCTTTGCGTAGTCAGCGCTCGTATCGCGCGCGTGTGCTTGAGACAGCAGCAACCACACACACACACACAAACAAAATCGGGTTTCTCTTTCTATTTCTTGTTGTTATTATTGCTTGAGATATATTTTGTTTGTCTATACACCTCCGTTCCGATGACCAGGCACAAAGGGACGTAACTTAAATTAGAGTAAAAAGTGAACCATTCGACCATTGTATGTTATATTAGTAAACTCTGAAATTAACGAAATTGTTTGTACCAAAACTATGGATTCGAGCGCTTCTCCTTGTTGAATTTAAATTTGCATAAATTAAATAACAATTAAGGTGACTGCATTTGAATTGTGTTCTGTCGCTGCCATCCTAATGACGCACAGTGTACACGTACAAAAGTATCAAATTGCATTGATATTAACACGTTCATTTGACTGTGATTTATGCCACTGCAACTCGGGAGACTTGGTGAGTCTGTGCATCAATGGCAATGACAACGGCAACGCAATCCACTTGCAGCACTTTGAAATCGAATGAAATTTGTTGCTGCGTTGACAGCAGCAATCCAAAGACGTTATGCTGCATCCATATGGATATATCCCAGATATGTATATGCGATTGTGTATGTAGCCATAACTGGCATGTCTGAAACGACTGGTAGCAGTTGACAGGAGGATTGGGTGTAAAGAGTGAAGCTATCATGACACTATATAAATGGCGTCTACATGCTCATGTATGTGTATGTGTGTGTGGATATATACATAAATCGGCAAAATGTCGTTACAAATATTTTATAACAGGAAATCCGTTATTTATACGCACTTTGTGCTCACTGGGAATGGTGGGATGGTTGGTGGTGGGATGGTAGGAGGCGTCAAAGGCAAATATGAATGAATGTTGTTTGCATGTCGCCTCCACCCATTTCCATTCATCTCCGCCTGATTGAAGCAGCAAAATGCAAAATCCTTATGAATTGGCTACAATTTTATTTATTATTACTCGTTCTATTTGCCGCCTGGCACTCTCGTATTTCAATGGCTGCCTCCACCCAATCGCAATCTTCTTCAGCGTCTTTATATTTACAATGCCAGAGCGAAGCGACTTGTTGTGAGCCACACAAAATGACGTTCCCAAGGCGATTGCATTATGATGGCTGGCAAATTGCAAAGGCGCGCGCGCTGAGCAATTGATATTGGCTCGGCATTCCAGTCTACGGTGCATTGCATAAACAAAGTGCCAATAGAATTGTTCACAATAAAGAGGGGTGGGGGGATGAGGACCATAGCCAGACAAATGCATAAGTTTCTAGCCAGTTTTAAACCAATAATTATTATAATTGGCTATTGGGAATCGCCTTAACCCATTTAAATTTTTAACTGGAAATCAATCAGAGCTTAAACTTAAATGAAGAGAAGACTTGAAGGAACAATGAAATTTTGTTGTATTTGTCTCATTTTGAATCAAAAAGGGGGCTATTTTGATTGTTTTTTGCATTTATTGTCAAAATTTTATATAAACTACGCTTCCGGAATACTTAACACCAAAACTATGGGTTGGCTACTTCGCTGTTGGCAGAGTTGTCATTTGCAGTTGCGACTACATTGCCTTACTCTGGCCAGCATCGCCTTGCTCTGCCTGCTGACAGTTGGATTACTAGACTATGGTTATGCCTTTCATCACATCGACCTAAATTATTGCCAAGAGTTGGAAATGATGTACCTCATACTGTTCATTGGTGGTGTTAAGCTCTTGACCATACTCGTCTTGGCTGTATGGAGTTATCTTAATAATGGGCAGCGACAAGTGCCACAGCTCCACGAACCTCCCATTGCAAATGTTAAACAACGCTATGCTCGCTTTATAATAATGCGTTTACTGGCGGCTTTGGATAGACCAGCTGTTGGTACCCAGTATCTGCAACGGCATGCCGACTTCCAGCAGGCCATACAAATATTCCGCTGGCAGGCACGCAAACTCTTTGAACGTACCGATCTACAATTGTGTTTGCCCCTACATCAGGTCTTACCCGTGGATACGCAACAGGAGAGTGAACTACTAAAACTTGGCTATGGCCAGGGCTTATCACAGCTCAAGGAGTTGGACATATACAGATTGCTGTACAATGCGGTAGCATAAGCGTAGTTGAAAGGCCATAAAGTGAAGACTAAAGAGCATTATTAAAAAGAGTACACCGAGAAAAAATATGAAAAAATTTTATGGTAAACCAAGGCTGCAAACTGGTACTGAACCAAAAAAACCAATGCGGTTTGGGTTTTTCGGGTCCTTTAAGCCGTACCATGAACCAAATCTTTCAAATTTGTAAAGTCCCTTACCTAAACCCGAACCGAACCGCCTGTAGACAAGGAAAAGGTTTGGTTCAAACAATCATTTAAGTCAATTTCTTAAGATCTTTAATAACTTTTTCTATATTATGACCGGAAGAACTATTTTATAGTACCGACTCGCTTGAATTGATAATTAAAGACGCTTTTTAGAAATCCAATCCATATTGCGATTTCGAGAAGAAATAAAAACAAGTCAAGTTTACCAACCTAGCATTTGAAAGATAATTTTAGCAAGAGTCGCATTTTTTAAGCCCCTTTGAACATTTTAAAAAATAAATTTCATGTCCGATATAAAGAAGACTCCAAAATGACTCATGCATGTGCTCAAAATGTGATTCTTTAAAAACCGACTCGAAAAAGACTCGCAAATGATACGAGAAGAAAGAAAAACATAAGTATACTCGCAAAAGGGGAAAGCAATGCAAATTTGGAAGATAATTTTGACAAGAATCGCCCTGATGAGTCCTTTTTAAGCTATTTTGAAGATTATACAGAGTAAAGACTCTGAAATGACTCAAGGATATGCTCAAAATGCGATTTATTGAAATACGACTCGAAAAAGACTCGCAAATGATTGGAAATATGAGTCGTATCTGATCAAAAAATTGGGCTATAAACGACTCTTTAAGAAGAGTCTCGGCTAGGGTACCATATACTCCCCACAAATGTATAATTTATGAGTCGGAAAAAAACTCGAATGTGATCAGAAATTTCATAAAATGATGGCTGAGTATGTATGTAGAAGGTTAGGCTTCCAAAATTCAAAGACCAAGCACTTTTAAAAGACTTCTTAAAGGACCTATGAATGATAACCAGTGATTGGAAATGTACTCAATTTTCTTACCTAGGTAAGGTACAAGGTTAACTTCACAAAATATACCTAGGTAAGGTAAAAGGTATACGGAATTTCAGGTACCTAGGTTAAGGTAAAGGTACATAAAAGGAACTTTTAAATTTAGGAGCATGGCTTATCAATTTTTATTAGTAATGAATATAAAAAACATAAAACAGAAGTTGGATGCAATATTTGTAACTGTTTCACATTTTTGGCTATCTCTAAGTCCGTATTTGCTATGAACTTCAGCTAATACAGTAGAAATGGTACATTCCCGTTTGACAAAATTCACGCATTCAAAAGTTCTTCTTATGTATGCATCAGTGTGTAAGGCTCGTCTAACGATATGAATGTATGCAATGAACTATATGCGCTCTCTCGTTCTCTCTCGCATTGACACTCTCTCTCTGCTTATGTTAAACTCTGACGCAACTCTTGAGTCTGCCACCTTTTCAAATCACATTTTGACAGTTTGGTCTTCGAGAAGCATGCAATTTAAGATCAATTGACTGACTTGGGCCTGTTATTCGGTTGCTGTTAGACCGATCAGTGCTGTGTGGTCAACCACAGCCACTTAACAGTGCGCGCGATAACAGAACACATTCGGTTGAGGGAAGTCCCAGCCCGGTTTTTTCTTGGTTTTTCGGTCTGTGACGTGAGCAGAGCGAACTGAAAAAAGGGTTGAGATCTATTTACGTGCTATGATCGGGATTGATTCAAGAATGAAACAGGCTTAAATTAAGTATGTTTGGTTCATATTTTAGTATCAAAGTTTCTTATTTAAGCATTATTCGTTCATAAACTAAGAACCTCAGACTTTTGATCGCGAAGAAATACTTGATACCTACACTGTGCTATGGGCTTAAAATATTTGGAAACTGTTATGCTGCCTCCCAAAGAAGACTTAACGTTACACTTACCAGTATAGCTAGATATGTTTACGATAAAAGACGAACTGACCATATAACACACCTTGATATTCAAATATACGGTGTTGACTTTAAATCATTAACAATATACAGATCGCTTATTTTTCTGCATAAATACTAGAGAACCATCATATTTGTATGACAAGATTAGTTTTGCCACATCGATAAGAACTATGAACTTAATAGCAGTACGCCATAAACTTGCTAGTTCGGAGCGACAATTCTTTGTTAGTACTGTTAGGTTGTAGAACCAACTACCAACCAACATAAAGAATATCAGTAGTGCAACGCAATTTAGGGATCAATTGAAAATACACTTGCAAACTAGATCTTTAAATTAAGAAATTATTGTTTGTTTGTTTTATAATATTTTAATACTAGAAGATAAGATGTAAACCAAAGAATTAAGCAGGATAAGTCAATTTAAAATCAAATGTCTTGCTTTTGTGACTGGTGCAATAATTGCTAGGTATATACTTATAGCACCAGGAATTCTTTGTCAAATAAATCTAAATCTATTATCTTATTCGTGTTGATCGTGTAGGCCTTGCAGTGTGTGTGTCAACAAATTAAGGGTTAAGGGCTAAACTTACTTTAGTCTAGATCTGCGATGGGCACGCTCTTTGTTTCCGTTGCTCAGAGATGCGTCGCAATTAACTCGCTTCGAAGGAAATCGGAGTATGGCGCCTGCAAGACACACTTATAAAGTGCGCAAAAGGTGAATTTTAAGCGATCGAGACTCGTTGAGAACGGTTGTCATACTCTGTACCAAAGTTACACACAGTATATAAAGTTTGTGAAGGCGTCCTTTTCGACCCTATAAAGTATATATATTCTTGATCAGCATCAACAGCCGAGTTGATAAACCCATCTCCGTCTGTCCGTATGAGCGAAGTGATCTCAGAGATGGTAACAGATAGAGGTTTGACATGTATGGAACAAATATTTCTTATACTTGCAGGCAGATAAATTTTTATATTCTGTACCGAATGTACATAGAGTATTTTAAGTTTGTGCAAAAGTTTTAAACAGGTAGAAGGAATCGTTTCCGATCCTATAAAGTATATATATTCTTGATCAGCATCAACAGCCGAGTCGATATAGTCATGTCTGTCCGACTGTATGAACGCACAGATCTCAGAGATGGTAAGAGATAGAGGTTCGACATATATGGGACATATACTTCTTGTGCTTGCAGTCAGATCAAGTTTTTTTTCAATTTTTGCCACACCCCCTTCCTCCCCCGTGAATTTTAAAAAAAACTTAATATCTATCACAGTTTTGTAGATAGATGGTTCGTACATTTTAAAGATATCTATCAATCAAGATTATTTATCGATTTGCCGAAGGAATGATACAGATCGGATGAACGATAGTCCAGTTATAAGGTAAACAAACAATTATGTTGGGTAGCACTGACCGCATTGGCGATGGGCAGCACTTCTCTCACTTAATGGCTTTTTAGCCACTTTGTGTGGCTTCTAACTTAAATTGATCAGATATATACAAACTTTGGGGGTACAGAGTATGTTCGAGTCGGGCCTGACCGACTTTCTTTCTTGCTTTTCTGTTGTTGTTGTAGGGCTGCTCACAAAATTAGTTTTCGTTTCCACCGCTGGTCCAAATCATGCTTATTTTGAGCTCTAAAAGTTCTTAAAAAGTGCTTAACATATCCAAAAAGTTCTTTAAATCCAGAATTTAGGGACTTAAAAAAACTTTCATCAAGAGATTTCATTCTTAAATCAAGAATTTCCTGGCTTATTGAAGTTTGGCAACTTTAGTGTGAAAGTAATAATAATTAATGCGCACACGCAGGGACACACCTCGAGGATTCCAAATCATTTGTTATAAATAGTGAAAACCAAGCTCATATAGTTGCAATTTAAACATTTTCTCTTTGAGTGTAATCTTAGGAAAGAACGGGGCAGCGCATGTTAACCTCAAGCAGGAGCCAAAATTTTGCAAAAACTTTTTAATTAGGTTTCGCAAACAATCTTTGCTCTTGGCTGCTGATGTGGTGGCTCTTGTTAATTTTCACTTTGCCAACATGTTAATTTTAATGCCCCTCACGCAAGTTTAGACATACATACATGTTTGTGATGGGAGTGCATGATGTCCCCAAAGTGCCACTGATTACCCCATCTGCTAGCTAGCGAAGTAATGTTAAAAGCCAAAAGCTAAAAGTTTTTTCTTTCTATTTTATTATTCAATGTATATCAAAGTCTTCAAAATCATCATCAGCTGGCAGCAAGGGGTTGTGCCGGATCAAGTGTCCCACCGGACGATGCAGCTTAAGCGGCGGCTTGGAATGTAGAGGCTTCTGCTGATAATAGTGCTTGTGTATGGTGACGGGACGTAAGGCTAGTTTCAATTTCTCGGCTTGCCGATGGGCTAGCCAGCGTTTTCGATCGATGGCATTTACGCTTTGCTTCACCCCGAACACCAAATGGAGGAAGGGTTTAACCAACACACTCAAAGCCACAAAACCCAAAAAACCAAAGACCACGGGCGAGATTAAAGTGAAGAGAAATACACCCAAGGTGAAGGGATTGAGTACAGTGAAGAAGGCTACAAATTTGACAAAAGGATAGACAACATGACCCACATGACTGAGGTATTCCTTTTTCTTTTTCTTGAAGATGTTATTCTGACGGAGAAGGTACTTGAAGGGACGTGGTGGGGTAGGGTTAGGACGTTTGGTGGTGCTAATGATGGTGGTGTGTGTAGTTGGATGTGGATAGGAATGATGATAGTAATGCGGCTGCTTAGTGGGTTGGGCAAAGATCACTTGAGCCAGTTGAGCTTGACTCTTTGGCGGCTGCTTTTTACGTTTTCTTTTTTTCCTTTTCTTATCCTTGGGATCCTTTTTCTTCTTACGCTTCTTGCGCTTCTTTTTGCGCTTCTTGCGGCGTTTGCGTCTGGTACGTTTGCGGCGACGTTGGATACGCTTGCGGCGTCTACGTATGCGCTTGCGCTTTCTTTTCTGACTGTCCTTGGCGCGGGTTTGCTCCTCCGGCTGTTCCGATTTGTGTTGCTCTGGGGGAGCAGCTTGTAGTACTTCAAATTCCTCTTCCTCCTGACGTTGCATTTCCTGTTTCAGCTGTTCCAGCAACTGAAAAGGCTTCACTGTGGTGGTATGTTGTGCCAGTGCCTCCTGGTCCTTTACTAAAGCTTGAATTAAGTTAAAACTGGTGTTGGATTTCGTAAATTCCTCTGGCTTTTCCATTTGCAACTTTTCTATTAAACTAAAGGGTTTCACTGTGCTGGTACTGTGCTCCAACTGCTGTAGCCAATCCTGCTGCAGTTGCTCTAACAAATGAAATGGCTTCCCAACTCTTTGCAGCTGTGACTGTGACTCCCAGCCACGCCCTTCATAAATTTCTCCAAAATTAAAATTACATAAAGCCCTCCCCTCAGCTCCTTGGCCGCCACTAAACTCCAACTTTGCTAATCCATCACGCCTCTTCGTCCCCTGCAGGGCGCGTGCCCGGCCACAGTTTTGTAAAATCAACAAAAATATAACAAAGTTGCCAACACTTTTGGCATCTCGTCCCTTTCGCACCATTTCATTCCATTTCGGTTGAGTTTTTGATGTTTGATTTAATTTCAACTTTTGCGTTTCACTTGCCAACTACAACTAAAGTCCAGCGTTTGGCCATTGCCACTTCATCAGCTCGGTCGTCGAGAACATGCCAACTTGTTGAGCTTGTTTTCCAGCAAAAAGGGACCACCACCCATTTCACTTTTCGCCTTCACTTGATTTCTGACTTGTTTTTCTTGTACAACTTTTGCTGCAAAAGTAAAATTTATTACTACTTAGTGTACATCATCAACGGTTCTGCTTGTCGCCGCCGCCCGGTTGTTATGACAAATTCTTGTACATTTAACAACTCGTAAAGCACTTAATTATGTTTTGAGCTCACTGCTGCTGCTGCTGCTGCTGCTGCCTAACTTTGGCCCAAAGCTGCGGAAACAGCAAACAAACATTTTTGGGGCCATAGCGAAAAGAAAAAACAAGACCAAGACTATCACAACACCACGAATTATGTGAACCGGCATGCAAAAGACTTTACTTTTTCGAAAGTGCTTTGTGGCCAATTGCAGTTGGAATTTTGTTGAAAACTTTGGTTAGAGGGAATGCGGGAAATGCTTTTAACATTTGATTAAGCCAATTTTGAGGGTAGTCTGGCCACATTCATAAGACAAGTTGATTCTTCAAAATGGTTAAATGGCTATAAATGCATTTTTAAATGAAATTAAAAGATATGTTTAGGCAACGGTTGGTCGTCCAGTATCGTGAAATAAGCCCGCAAATGATGGACAATGAATTTAAAGAATTCTGCAAGACTTTTGGTATTGAGCGACCAAGTACTCTTATATAAACAAACTAGCATTAAACCCGTTGCTCTTTGTTGCTCCGTGATCAGTATAGCCTTCATCAGTATATCCTTCATCAGTTTAGCCCTTATCAGTCTAGCCTTCATCAGTATAGCCAATAAATCCGATCTTAGTATCAATTTAAAAAATAGAGGAAAGCTAAGTTTGGCGCGACCGAAGTTTATATACCCTTGAAGCTTGTATAATTTATATAAATTAAGGTTTTAAATGATTTTTGTTGAACATTCTTAGCTTCGTTGTTTCCCAAACACAGCAATAGTTGGCTCCACTACTTTGACCATTTGATATATTACGATATATTCATCAGATTTTGACCAAACTTTCCAAAATTGTGTGTAAACCGATAATATTCATAACTATAAAGTATAAAGACGCTACCATTGAAAACAAAAAAGCTTTTCTCACTAGAACTACTTTTTTCGACCGATCATTCCTATGGCAGCTATATGCTATAGTCATCCGATTTGAATCGAATTACAGAATTGTGTAATAGTATATAATATTGATCAGTAACAAGTTTAGGAGCGATAGCATTGAAAACAAAAAGGTTTTTCCTACTAAGACTTTTTTCTGATCTATCTTTTGTATGGCAGCTATACTATATACTTGTCCGATTTTCATCAAACTTGTTGGTATTATGTAAAATCATGGGAAACTTATAAATACGCTGTTTGGGGACGTTTGCGTTGAAGACAAAAAAGTTTTTCTCACTAAAACTACTTTTTCGACCGATCGTTCCTATGACAGCTAGATGCTTTAGTCATCCGATTCGGCCGGTTCCGATAAATGTGCAGCGTATTGGTACCAAAAGACTTTGTGCAAAGTTTGGTTAAGATAGCTTTAAAACTGACAGAGGAGATGTCATAGAAACAGACGGCCGTTCAGCGGACATGGCTAAATCAACTCAGCTCATCACGCTGATCAAGAATATATATAAAGTATACTGAATTCGCAACTCAAGGCAGCCACTCTTCAATTAATATTAAATTCAAATTTGCTTTCCCTATTATCCCCATCCTGTCTTCACCCACCTCTTTCACCTTCCCTCTTCCTCTGTTCCCCACAGTTAGCCCTCTGTCAACCTACTGTTAAGACATTGTCAAGTCACTGTTAAGTCACTGTTAAGTCACTAGTAAGTCACTGTCAAGTCACTCTCAAGTCACTGCCAAGTCACTAGTAAGTCACTGTCTGAAATGTAATTGAGTTAAATGAATCGAACACCCACAAAAGTTATGAACTTAATATCTAACTAGCGGCAATCAAAGCAATGCAGAGACACACCATCAACTCCAAAAATGTTCTGGCAAGCAGGGAGGCAATAGATTCCCTCAGCATCTCTAGAAAGGTGCAAATCTACTGGATTCCCAGCCACCGGGGCATTGATTTAAACGAAATGGCTGACAGTCTTGCAAAAGCCGGAACCGCACTAAGCCAAGAAGCAACACTAAACATATCTATCTCCGTACAGACGCTACACAGCAAAATGGAGGAGATAGCGGAGAGAGAAGCAGAGGAAAAGTGGAAGAACACAACCGGCTGCAGAATCTCAAAAATCATGTGCAAGACAAGAGACAAAAAACTCACGCACTATATGCTACAGCTCCAAAGAAGAGACTGTAGACTGCTTATAGGCATACTAACTGGTCACTGCCTAGCAGCTGCTCACGCGAAAAAGCTAGGCATCACGACAATGGACATCTGCAGGAAATGTAAGGAACCTGGAGTCGTTGAAACTCTGGAACACCTCATCTGCAGCTGCCCAGCGATCGCTAAGACGAGACTAAGACATCTGCACTCCCCAAGTCTCAACTCTCTTGAAGAGGCGGCAAGGAAGTCTCCCAAACAACTATTGGCATTTGCCAAAACGTCAAACATCCTCTTGGATTTCTAATGGTACCCAAAAAAAACCACCCGGCCTCACTAAGGACCGTAAGGTCTATGTGTGGCCCCTACAAAGGGCCAGCCGGAACTACCTACCTACCTATCTATGAGTTATTATTATTATTATTAAAGTTGATAGTTAGCGACCTTTCTAAATTGTAGAAATTTGAGTACTGCCGGCTCTAGGTCAAGTGAAACACACAAAAATGTATGATGTTTTCCAATATATTTCGGTTGCTCCTCGGCAACCATCTTCAGGGACACTACAAAACAATTTACCAATTACAATTTAACATAGATTCGATCAAAACAAAACAAAAAAGAGATTTGTCACATACATTATTTTACACGTCTGCTCCGTTCGGCGTGGAGTTGGATACTGATCTATTATTTGTCAGTAAGTGTCTGTATAGGTGAGCACAGTTTTCCGTGTCCGTCTTGTAGTTAAGTCTCTTGTCTGTTGGTGTGTCAATTATATGTAGCATCTCTATAGTGAAACGTTTGCTGTAGTGGTTTTCTTGCTGCAGGATTGTTGTTGCTTCAAAATTCGGCGAGTGTCCGCTATCCATACAGTGTGTCGCGAGCGCCGTTTTTTGTATGGTTGATTGATGTCTGAGTTTGTAGTCCGATCTATGTTGGGATATTCTTGTTTTTAATTTAGATTTTGTTGTACCAATATACAATTTGTTGCAACTGTTATCTGCATTTCCATTGCATGGTATCTTGTAGATCACATTACTCCTGTCGGCTGTGGCTATTTTGGACTTCGTCTTATTGAAGAAGTTTCTCATTGTGCTATTGGGTTTGTGGGCTAGTTGTACGTCATGTTTGTTGAAGCAGTCTGAATGGGCGAACCGTTCAGAAAGCTTAGGGACATATGTTAGAGACTTATAAATTCTGGGTTGTTGTTTACTTTTGGAAATTGGTTGGCCGTTCTTCTCAATCAGGGATTTGATAATTTTAGTTGGGAAGTCATTGTCTTTCAAAATTTGTTTAATCTCTGAAATGGTCTCCTTATGATATATTTCGTCACTAATTTTCATCATCCGTTGTATACAACCCCTTGCTGTATTTATTACCATATTTCTCGGGTGCTTGGAATGGTAGTTGATAATTCTGCCTGATGCTGATGGCTTCTTGTACCACCTTAGCTTAAGTTGATTTCCCTGTCTGTTAATTGTGGAGTCTAAATATGCTAGTTTGCCATCCGTCTCCAATTCCATGGTGAAATTTAAATTCCTGTGAAATGAGTTTAGTGCGTCAAGTGTGTTTTGTATCTCTTCTTCTTTGGTGATGGCAAAAAGATCGTCTACATATTTTGTAAGCAATCTTGGAGGGTGCTTTAGTTTTATGACTGTGCTGTCAAGGAGTTCCTCCATCACTATGTCCGCTATAACTGGGGATGCTGGGGATCCCATTGGCATGCCTTTTAGCTGTGTATATATATCGTCCTCAAATTTAAAAAATCTATTTTCTACAATGCAGAATCTTAAGATTTCCATAAAAAGTTGTTTGGGAATTTTCGATCCTCTTGTATCTTAGTCCATTTTTGTCCAATAGTCTCCAACGCTAGTTCTACAGGTATGCTCGGGAATAAAGAGACTACATCAAATGAAATTAGTCTCTCATCGTCGCATATATACGTGTTGTTCGTTCGTTGTTTGAACTCAATCGAATTCTTGACGTTGTATGTTGAGTCCACCGTAAGATTCTTCAAAATTTTGATTATGAATCTGCAGAGGCCATGGACGGTGCCCCGACGGACGAGCAAATTGGTCGTAGTGGAGTTCCTTCCTTGTGGATTTTTGGGAGTCCGTATATTCTAGGTGGTAGCGCAGTACTTGTCATGAGCTTATTCCTTTCGGCCTTTGAAATAAGCTCCAGTTTAAACAGTTTGTCCACCAAATTGTTATTTTTAGTCTGTAGTCTTGTTGTCGGATCCTGTCTTAATTTTCTATATGTGCACATGTCCCCTAAAATGTCTATCATTTTCGTCCTATAATCATCTTTCTCAAGTGCAACCGTTTTGTTTCCTTTGTCAGAAGTTAAGATTAAAATATTGTCATTTTTCCTCAGAAATTTGCGTGTCTGTTCCACCGTGTCCAGTGTGGCCCGATCCCTTGTGTTCTGTGTATTCTTAGATTTGGCATCTTTCACCAGCAAAGAGAATCTGGTTCGCGCTGTTTCTTGTAATTCCTTGTCTCGTATCGTTTGTACGAGCTCCTCTCCGTCAGCTATGTAGTTAAAGAGAGGGAATCTCTTGTTGTC